>JBBYHL010453289.1:16168-41025 GCA_038381835.1 Adansonia madagascariensis | reverse complement strand
AATTAGAAGTATACGAGGTTAGAAGGACCATTAAAAAACAATTGGTTATGGATGTAGTGGAATTTATGTTAACCTTATGATGAAGAAAATTTGTCTCATAATTGGCATCTTTTCAGAATAAATATGTTTTGAATGCTAATGCTTCAGTAGTGAATTTGCAAAAATATATACTAGGGAGTTATCTTTTTAGATTTTTTTACAAAAATAATAATAATATTTAAAGTCTCAAGGATATTGATGATCATCGTTGGAAATACTACAAATACAATACCTTCAGACTTTTCTTATGAGCTTTCCCATGTTTAGATCATAAACTATTGAATATAAATTCTTGTCTAAATTTTGGATAGGCAATGAATAATGGAATAAACTTTTTGAAAATTTTTTAATTCCTTCAAAAATTAATTAAGGAATATTATTTTAAGGATCTAGATCATGGTAATTTGGTATGCATCAAGATTATGCCAAAACTATCCATATCTTTTCAAATAATTATAGAAAATATAAGTTTTTTGATCATTTCTGATTCACCTACTGGGCATAGTGATCGAATAAGATCATCTCTTGTCCTAAACAAAACCTTTTAGGTTGTATTCTTTGCTTGTCATTTCAGGCAACCTAAAAACGAAGTCAACTATCTCAATGCAAATCTTGAGAGATAGAACACATGATACTCCTTGCATGAATCTTAACATTACAAAATCTCTTATTGCTGATGAGTTGAAAAAGGGGATATATTATAAATGTAAAGAGAAAAAGAAAGTTAATGCATAAATTTTGAAAAAAAAAAGCATGAAAGTGAAAAATTAAATGCAATATCATGTGATTAAGATGCTCAAAACATTTTCGAGAAAACCTTTTTCCTAGGAATGACCTTTAGAGTAAATAGTTGTGTTTAGGATGAAAAATGACCATATTTCACTATCCTTTCTGAGACATGAAAATTATTCCCTTTGTTACCCTATTTAAGCCTAATAAATTATTTCTTATTCAAACTCTAATCAAGGATCACCACTGTACTAGGGGCAAAAATAAAGCAGATCTATATAAGGCATGAGGGATAAATTTCTTTGTTTAAGTGGTGAAAAGGATGCCTTTTGTCATGGGGGTAAATGTCAAAACGACTATAGTTTTTGAAATCATGAATCCTTTTACTGATGAAAAGTGAAGGAAAAAAAAAGAAAAGGGCAAAAAGAAAAAGAAAGAAAAGTTGCAAACAAAAAGAGAAAGAATAAAAAAAAAGGGCTGAAAAAGAAGAAATAAAAATATGCATTGTTTGATAGGTAAGAATGATGAAGCTCTTCTTAAAAAGAAATGATCCTTAATTCGATGATCCTTAAACATATAATTTGGGCCTAGTTATCCTTTATTTCCAAACTAGGAACCTTGGCTAGCCTATATTACATACCTTGAAAGTCAATTTTGATCATATATGGCTATTTAAACTGATAAGACCATTCTTCGAGGAATTGTTCTTTTGAATAGGTTTTGATTTTCCTTAAGAACAAGTTAAGCAATAGAAAAAGAAACAAAAAAATGGAAAGAATGAAACTCTAGGGTGAAACCTAGAAAAATGGGTGTTTCAATAAGGTTGGGACATGAATCTCAACCTTTCAGACTTAAGGGTTAGTGAATCCTTCATTCCTTTTTGTTTGTATTTTTGCTGGGGATTATCATAATATATCAAGATACGAACCTCAATATATCAGAGCAGGCAACACTTTGAATCATCATAGGGCTGGAGCCAACCAGATGAATCACTCGTCTAAACCTCTCATATCAAAATATGAGAGCGACTAGGTTAAGAAGTCACCACGAATCAGTCACCTATTAAAAACATTCACTAAAGAGTTAATGAAACTCTAAAAGAATGATTTTATGATTTACATATACCGATTATCTATAAAGTTAGGTCAAAAGTCATTTACACCACAATTAAGGACTCGATCCTTTTCATAATGCCTAATACTTGTTACCAACTAATCACACATATTCGAATTTGCTTTTCATAGTTTTAACTATATGTATTCAATCATAATCCCCTTTTTATTTATTTCAAATCAAACAAATATCAACAAAAAATATATCTTGACTTTTACTGGGACTAGCTTGAATTTACAACTGATTTAGAGCGAAAATCATTTTATAAAGGAAAAATTCAATAAAACCACTTGACTGCAAACTGCTCACTAGTTGACTCCATTTTCAGTATTTTTTTTATCAAACTTGACTCCATTTAAAAGGAATCATCAAAAATAACACACTTAAAGTAAATTGAAGATATCGTAATTTTGAAAGCAGTATTAAAAATCAACTTTATTTGATTTAATTTGGAAGCTTTAGTGTGGGCCAATAGGGACCTTTTATAGGACACACCTAGACCTATTAACACACTAACATGACTTCAAGAATCAATTCTAAGGAATCTGAATACCTCAGAATAGTGAATACCAAACCTAGAGAGAATTAAAATAGTGGGCATTTCAAACTCTCCGAATTTATTTCAGATTATTCTTATCAAGTAAAACCACCAAATCAAATTTTATGAATGATGACATATATATTTAATCTAAAAATATTCAAGAAAATGTCAAAAAATCATTTTGGCTATCACATGAATTTTTAAAATTGGACACAACTACATCGCATAGCATGTTTGAATAGTTTACCTTCCAGGTTTTCTTCCTAATTTGTCCAGAATACCCACCAGATGAACCAGACATGCTCCGAAAGCTTATTCATTATTTTTATATAAAAATATTAGAAAATATAAAAAATTGATTATACTCATCAAAACAACTCATAATATTGATCAGTCACTAAAATAGAGCTATACAAATAGCTTAGATTCTAAGATTTTACTAAATTCATTCAATTACAAAATTAGGTATTTCAATAGCCTATTATGCAGCCCAATCAATGAATATTATAGGGAAAATACTAATAAAATTTCATAAGGCCTATAACCTAGTCAAATTATATCTTTTTTATGAGACTACAATGCTGGACTATAGCAGTAGCTCTGATTCAACTTGTCATCATAAAGCCCTTTGTCACATTTTTAAAATAGGTTTTCAAACGATTGAATGTCGAGCAATGAGACCAAATAGACTCTACAAATGTCATATATGAAGAAACAATAAAGACCTAGTACTATATTTTA
Source organism: Adansonia madagascariensis (assembly GCA_038381835.1). Taxonomy (NCBI): domain Eukaryota; kingdom Viridiplantae; phylum Streptophyta; class Magnoliopsida; order Malvales; family Malvaceae; genus Adansonia; species Adansonia madagascariensis. The sequence continues at coordinate 37,862 of JBBYHL010453289.1, read as the reverse complement.
TAACATTGGCGATATGCTTCGGAGTCATATGAATGTCTCTATTATTACTGCTTTTATTCATTGTTATTTATTCTTAGCAAGTGAATGGCACACCAGTGCCACTCACCTGTGTGCTATAGCCAGCAACCAAGTGACTCTAAACAGCACAATTAGACACATCTAAGCATCACCTAATGACTCAATTTAAGCTCACCAAGTTTGGACCTAACAAAACATGTTTTAATATTTTTATTTGCCTAAGTCAGCTTTAATTCAAGTTATTGTATTTAATATCCCCAAGTTAGTCATTAAAGATCTTATTAAACAAAACCAAACCTTGATACATGTTGATTAAGTGAACCAAAGCTTGCCCTTAGGGGATCCTTTGAGAAGAATAAGGTTATACACAACCTAAGCATCTTAGTATGCATTTTATCAAAAATATAGAATACTAACCTATGGTTCTAGCAACATATCATCCATAATTTCTATTCTAAACACAACTTTAAGATGGTCAGATCTACCTAATCTAATTATGCTCATCTAAACATCAATTTCTCATCAAATTCTCATTATTCAACAATCAAGTAGAAGAAAACAAGCTTGGATTCAATTCAATTAACATACTTAACAACCAAAACATGTTTTGAATCATTTAAGCTCATTAATTGAACAAGTAAGTTTCTAAATTCATTCAATTAAACATAAATTTCAACTTACCTAAGTTCAACAAAACTTAATTCATCGTTTCATCATTTAAGCATCAATTATTCAAAGTCCATTCAAACTCACCTTAATTTCACCATGGCCAAACCTAGCTAAGGATTTTCTAGGTTGTTCGAATGTTTCTGCAAGTTCAAGAACTTATGATTTCATCATTTAGCACTAGATTCAAGTTCTATCTACTTAGATTTTAGCTCAAACTAGCTAGCAAGATCGTGCAAGATTAAATCAATTAAGCTTATAATTCAACTAATCTAAGCTTGCTGAAAGTGAGATTAAGTATCTAAACATGTTAGAACTACTCATCAAACTAGAGAATCATAATTTCATCATCTAGACTTTGAAATTTTAGCTCAAGATTATCAAATCCTAGCTTAATTAAGTTCAAACCATTACGATTCTAACAAACCATGTTGGCCAAAACCTAGATCAAGTGAGATCATCTTGTTTGAACCTACGTTTTGATTTTTAAGTTCATTTTCAAGTTAGTTTTTGTCATAACACGACCTAGATATGAATCCTGACTAGCTTGACTTAAAAGGCAAGTGTACCCCTTGTTCCTATATATTTATTTGTTATTATTTTTTAATTTTTAGGCCATATTATTATTATTATTATTCTTTTTTTCTTATTTCCAGCGACTGGGTTGTCAAGATGAATCACTCACTCAAACCCTAAATGTCATCTGGAAATGATAATTTATTTTAGAGTCATCATCAATCCATTTTGGCTAGGTGAGATTGGTCACCTATCAGAGTTCATATTTCGAGAGTCATGAAACCTTTAAAAACAAACTCCATGGTCAGTGGCAATCCTAGAGTATGAAAGAGTTTATGAATCAATTACAACTATGAGTAAGGATTGATCCCTCTTATGATGCTGATAAATCTACACCTTATTCATTACGTGTTAATTTAAAATTTGATCTTTATTCAGTTCCAATATCTGGTATTTAATTATAATTCGCATATATCAAAAAAAATTTATGAAACAAATTTATTATTCTGTATGAGAAAATCGGATTCTCAATATTTTGAAAATAAAAATATCTTTCGTATCCCCCCAGAAAGTCAGAGGAATGCGAAAAGTTTTATCATTACCTCTTTTGTACCCATCGAAAAACTAGAGGAATATGAAAAGTTTTCAAGAATCAATATATCTTTTGCACCGACCAAAAGCCTAGATGAATACAAAAGGTTTTATTTTTTTTTTAATTCATAAAAATCCTGATTTTTTTTAAAAAAATTCTTGTTATTAGAATAATTCGTGAAACCCTTTTTATATTCTGAGAGACATTCCATGTATTACTTTAATTCAAAGATATTGCCTTAATTTTAAAAATTTTGATTTTATAAAAATAATAATATTTATCCTAAGACTTGGTTTCAACTATACCTACGAAACTAAACTTAAAGGACAACAATATGGTTGATAAGATCAAAATGTCCCTTAAAGTACCTTCGACATGAAAATATCTTAATAATTTTAAAGGACTCAATTTTAATGCAAAATTACTGAAAATGCCCCTAGAGTATACCTTCAACATTAAAGTATCCTAGTAACCCAAAAAGACTCAAAAATGACATAAAAATACGAACTTATCGCTAATATGCACTTTTGACTTGAAAGTATCCTAGTGGTCATATAAAACTTGGTTATAAGGTAAATTACCAAAATACCTCTAAGGTGTACCTTCAATATGAAAGTATCTCGATAACCCTAAAGGACCTAAAAATGATAAAAAATGATAATTTTACCCTTATTAGGTAATTTGAATATTAAGGGTGACCTAAAATGCAAAAATTACAATTAAGCCTCTAAAATTTTTAAAATTGCATTTTAACCCCAAAATATCTAAAAATTCATGAAATATTCCCAAAATGACCAAAATACCCTAGAAGGGTAATTTGATGTAAGAAATGTCTTTTTTGACCCAAAAATGCAAAGTGTTACCTAATGGAATTTTAACTTTTCTAACTTTGCAATTTAGTCCTTATATGATTCAAAACCACAAATAAGCATCAAACATATCACAAACAACATGAAAAATTTGTCGAAAGTCACAAACAACTTTTAGCCAAGCACTTTAGGCCTTAAAACAAAATTTTTCAATTTTTTACAAACAAGTCCTTAAATTTTCTAAAATCCCAAAAAGGCCCTCAAAGGCTATAAAATGTTTGTTATGCACTTATACATGTTAAAAGGTCCATGAAGCTTTTCGGCCAAACAGAAAAGGCTTTATTTTTTTGCATTTTTACAATTTAGTCCCTAAAATTTTTATATTTATAAAATAGCCTAAAAAATATATCACAAATAAATACCCATATGGTTCGGCCAACATGGAAAATACCTTTCAAAGGCCTTGAAATTTTTGGCAAAATTATTTTTTGGTCCCTATAGGTTTGAAAAATAACAAAATATGTCAAAATAACGTAAAATTAAGAAAAAAATAATTTCAAGCATACTAATAAAATGGCCAACACCATATAACCAATAAAAACAATTTTTCACACATAATTTCATAAATATTAACATAAATACATGCCATAAAATTTTCCAAGCTTAAACATGCACAAAAACATAAAAAAAATAATTAACATATCAACTTGATTCATCATCAAACAACATGAAAATGCCAAGGATAATAGTCCAAATTATATCATAATATCGCAGCATTGTTTCCACAACAAATATATATTTTTATGATGAAAATCACATTATCACTAACAAAAATCAAATTAACATTAGAATCACTAAACTTTGATCATAATATTCATACTTGGCCTTTAAACATGGATCAAATCCATGAGTGCAAGCATGATTTTGGCTCAATTAAAGGAAAAAAATGAAAGAAATGAATAAAAACTAAATATTTTATGAGAAAACTACCTTAAAACCTTAATAATTTAGAAACTTTAGTGTTTGTTAGTGGTTCATGAAAGCATAAGTCTTGATTTTAAACAATCCTTCCCCTATTTATAGGGGAAGGGATTCGTCCAAGGGCTAAGAAAGCCCTTGGTTGAATCTTCCTAGGCTTTTCTTTTTTATTCTATTTTTTTGTTAAATTATTTTTTTAGATTTTTTTTGCATGATAATAAGATTAGTTTAATTAATTTTGTCTTTATACTGTATTATTCAAAAGCCTAGAAAATGAGCATGTGGGCTACTGTTTAGGTTTAATAATTATTTTGATAATATTAAGCTTATTGATAAGATTCAATCCTGATTAAATTGATTCTCATATAATTAAACTATCAAATTTTAAATTGAACATAATTGCTCATGAATTTTTGAAAATGTCAAGAAAAATAAAATTTTAATTCCAAATTTCATGAAAAATGAAAAAAATTAAAGTGGAAGGACTAAATTCTAAGACACTAAAAGTTATAAATTGATAAATTTATTTACGAATTTAAACACATAAATAGCCCAATTAAATTTTCACATAAAAATTTTGAAACGTGAATAAAAATTTTAGAGAGAGAAAAGATGTTAAGCCTTATTGAAAATCAAAATAGGCCTAATTGGGCCTTGTTGAAAAATTAATGGGCTTGGTGAAAAATCAAATATGGGCTTGGCAAGCTTATTAGGCTTGTAGAGAATGAAAAAGGGCTTATTGGGCCTATTAACAAAATGTAAAAGTTTTAGGCTCATTAAAGGGTTTTAGCCTAATAATAATAATAATAATAATAATAATAATAATAATAAAATTTTCCTATAAAAATTCTAAATGTTGAATTCTAAAGAAATTTTGAGATATTTTATGTGTAAGGAAAAGTCAATTTATAGTCATAAACTCATAAATTTTTATGAGAAAAAATGTTATGAAAGAAAACTGATATCTAATGAAATGGAATTTCAAAAATCTATATTCAAGCTATCTTATTAAAATATATGGAAATTTTTAAATTTGTAAAATCTGAAAAATTTTGCAAAAAAAATTTTACAGAAAAAAGTTCGCATCTTGAAAACGAGAAAATTTCAAAGATACAGTCAAATTTTTATACACAAGAGTCAAATTCAACATATTATTTAAAATATTAGTTCATAAATTAATAAAGATAAAAATTTGAAGTCCAGAACAAATTTTATCGATAAAATTTTACGAGCATGATACTTGCGATACTGTGAAAAATTTAAAATTAATGAATAAATTGCCAATTTGACACTTTATGATATAAAATGCTAATACAAATCTTTTTTTTGAATATTTTTTTTTTATTTTTAGGATGTGCATTGGCATAAATACTAGATAGGCATCCATAAAAATATACGATGATCTACTTCCCAAATTTTATGAAAAAATCTCAAAAATTACTTAAATTGGGAAATTCAACTGTACTATTATCTACGGAAACAAATTTCATAATTTATCAAAAAATTAAAAAAATAAAATTTTTTGTTGAATATTTATCCTTTTTATCTGGGACTTATTCTTTACAACCCCTAAAATTACACTTTTTTCATCATGTGCCCAATTAGATAACTAAAAATGTTTTAAAAATGCCCAGTCCATCTGGAGGAGGTCAACCTCTAGTAGAGCGGCTGCTAGGTTCACAGTCTCAAACATTTAAGACCACAAAAAATAGGGCTTGAACAAAATTAGGTGTCGACAACTGCCTCTCTTTGGTTGCTGTTAAGAATCAATAATAGGGCAAAAACCAAATAGACACGAAATTAGGTGTCTACAACTTCAAGATTTTAGCTTAACATCATCAAACCTTAGCTTGACTAAGCTTGAATCATCAAATTCCTAAGAAGCTAAGTTGGCTAAAACCTAGGTCTTGAAGTTTCATTTCATTCAAACCTAGATCGAGCTTATTAAACATGATTTCCAATAAAATTTCAACAATTGATCATGTAATCGTAGCTCAAAATCAAATCAATATATCATAACATTAAAATGCAAAGTCGTCAAACACCATAAAGCAAGAATACATCATGGCCATATCATTAATCAATTATAGAAAGCATAAATCAATCATCAAAACATACTAATTAACTTGAAATCAAAGAGAAACGTTAGAGACTATACCTACTCCAAGCTAGATCCTCTTTCGAAGATAATAAGAGCTTGAAAGAAAAAGAGAATTCTAGATTTTTCTAAAATTTGTTAAAGAATTAAAAGTTCTTAAACAATGGCTAATCAATCCTATTTATAAGCCTTTTAGTTGATAGTTTAAGCTTTAATCACCATTTAGTGATCTTAGCTTAATCACTAATCATCTAACAATTTTAAGGAAAATTACAATTATGCCATTAATGAAAGATGAATAAAATTGGCACATTATACACATGTTAAAATTCAACTAAGTCCTTTTCCTACACTAATCTATGTACAATTTTTATCCCATTCAATTGAGCATGATGTGCATATGTAAAAACGCAATTGAATGTTCCTTCCCAGAGTGAAAATGTATCTTAATGACTTTCTCTAGAGAAATCTAAAATTTCCTATTTCAAGCCTTTCGGATTAAGCCTTAAGAATTCCCAACTTTTTAAATTCGTAAGGTCATTTCATGACTCGATCCTAATAACACCTTCTTGACCTAAAGTTTATGTTCAATTTTATTTTGGTGTAATCAATTTTTAAATCCAAGTTGTAAAAGTCTTCCCATTTCAAAATCTAATTATAGGCTATAAAGTTGAATTTTCCTAAAAGTTGACTTTTGTCACTATGTTGATTGTTGATTATGACTTTTAAACATGTCCTTTTTTCATCTAAATGTCTTTAATAACTACTCTAATCATCTTAAGAGACTTATACTAGTCAACTTTTAACATTCTTGAATTTTCAGGACTTGGGTCCCGATTCTTCAAAATTTGTTACTGACCCCCTAAATCAGACAACTAAGCTCAGATGCCTTATTATGTTAAACTAATCATAAGAATAAACCAAAACCTCAATTGGACTTTTCTATCATCTATAATTTATCAGAGAAGATTTAGAACTAGGAAATTTCACTTAGCCCCTAAAATAAAGAAAAAATCAATTAAGGGCCTGAACAAAATAGGGTGTCTGCTATTACCCCTCTTTGGATATTACTAAGAACCTAGGAATAGGGCAAAGACTAAATAGACACGATTTTGTCTAAGTCCTAATAAACTTTTTACATGAAGAAATTTTTTTATTAATTTTTTACACATGATATTTGAACTAACTATCCCTAATTTAAATGCAAAGGAAATATCAATCCTCATCAACTTTTTGCCTAATCATTTCTTAACTAAATAAATTGGATTATAGCAAAAAAAAATTAAATATGTTAACTTTATTGGTTTTCTCCTTAGCCAAATAAAGCAGACTAACATATAGCCTACTTCATTGGTCTTCTACCTAACCAAATGAAGAGGACTTGACATATTGCCTACCTTATTGGTCTTTTACCTAACCAAGTGCATAGGAATCAGGTTACCTACTTTATCGATCTTCTATGTAAGCAAATAGAGTAGACTTACACACAATGCCTACTTCGATGGACTTAAATATTGCCAAATGAAAACAACTTGACTCAAAATCCTACTTCACCAATCTTCTATCTAATTAAGTGAAGAGGATAAAAAATTGACTTCATCAATGTTTTCCCTAGTCAAATGAAGTGTATGAAAGGACTATAAACTCTACTAGTCTTTTGCCTAACTAAGTAAAGTTGATAAAAAAATCTTCATCTGACCTTCAACCTAATCTAATGGAGTCATCTCTAAACCTTTTTCATTGACCTTCCATATAGCCAAGTAAAGAGGACAACTAACTTCATTAGTCTTTTGCCTAACCAATTGAATATGACAAAAGAAGAAAAAAACCCCATCAACCTTCTATTTAAGAAGACAAAGCTGACTTAAAGCCGACTACACCAATCTTCCACATAACTAAGTGAACCAAACAAAGAAAAACTTCTTTGTACAGGGCTCAACCTCTCTATAAGGTGCCAATTTCACTAGTTCTCTCATTAACCAACCAGATTAGACTTTTTTTCTATGCGGGCCAACTTCATTGGGCTTACATATGACCAACTACTTTAGACTTTTCTTATCTGTGGGCTAACTTCATTAGGCTTACAACATGGGCAACTATATTAAGCTTTTCCTCTCTTACGGGCCTACTTGACTAGGCTTACACATAGCCAGCTACCTTGGGCTTATCCTAGGGTATAACCTCCCTAAGTAGGTGCCAATATTGATTTTTACTTAACCAACTAATTTGGATTTTTTCCTCTCTATATACCAATTATATTGGCTTTAAGTCATTGGGGAAGAAATGATTTTACTTATGATATTGTCCACTAAAGAATGATTTTTGTTTTCACTAACAACACTAGGGACATCTTTCTTTTGAATAGTTCCTTATAATGCAACATGAATGCATATGAATGATTCTTACTTTCATGTTAGTATACAATCATGGTCTTAGGGTATTCATGTGAAGATAACCTTAACAAAGCTTGGTTTAGATAAACAGCTCGGATGAAATAAGCTTAAAGATAACTTTGACGAAATTGAGGTTTAGAGATGGCCTAGATGAAACTAGCATAAGAACAACCAGGATGTAATCGAGGCTTAAAGATGATTTAGACAAAACCAACCTAAAAATAGCCTGGAAGAAACTGACGTTCAAAGATGGTCTAGATAAAATTGACCTAAAAATAACTTAGATGAAACCAAGGCTCAAAGAAATGGCTTGGATGAAACTAGAAACCTAAAAATAACTTGGACAAAACCTAGGTTCAAAGAAATGGCTTAGACAGAACCAGAAACCTAAGATAACCTAGACAAAACCAAGATTTAGAGAAATAGCCTGGATAGAACCAAAAACCTAAAGATTACTTGGAGAAACCAAAGTCTTAAGAAATAGCCTAGACAAAAGTAGAAACTTAAAGACAACTTGGATGAAATTGAAGTTTGAAGAAGCGGCTTAAGTGAAACCAAAGACCTAAAGACGTTTTTTGAAATATCCTTAAGCTCTAGAAAATATTCTTAAGAATAGGCTTGTAAAACATTGAAAACAACCTCAAGAAAAGGCTTATAGCATCTCTAAAAACATCCTTAAGATAAAAATTATAAAATCGCTAAAAAATCCTTAAGAAGCGATTTAAAATCTCTCATCCTTAAGAAAAGGCTCTATAAAATTTTTAAAAATATCATCCAGAAGAGGTTTATAAAATCCTTAGAACGTCTTCAAGAAGAGGATTATGAAATCTCTAAAAAATCCTCAAGAATATGCTTAAAATCTTTGAACTGATCGTCAAGAAAAACCTTATGAAATCTCTAAAAACATCATCAAGAAAATGTTTAAAATCTCTGAACACATCCTCAAGAAGAGGCTTGTGAACATCTCTAAAAACATCCTAGAGAAGAGGTTTTTGAATAACTTTAAAAAATTTCCTCAAAAAGAGGCTTATAATCTTTGAATGCATCCTAAAAAAAAGGCTTATAAAAATCTTTAAAAACATCCTTAAGAAAAGGCTTTTAAAATCTCTTTAAAAAATATCCTTAAGAAAAAGCTTAAAATCTTTGAAAACAACCTCAAGAAGAGGCTTTAAGATTATCCTAAAAGAAATTTTTCTTTATCATAAGTTAAGATCTTTCTTAAACATGTAATGCAACACACATTACAAAGGTTATGCAATGCCATAGACTTGATCATGTAATGATGTGTATGATATGCAATGAATGTCATGCAATGCCAACATCTCTAGTAAATACTTCTTTAAACAAGCTTACTATATTATCTTTTTCAACTACTTTCCCTTTATGGTTTCAACACATGCAATATCATTTATTAATTTCAAGCTGTCATCATTTACCAAAAATTTTTATCTCTTAATCCCATAATCTAACCCATCAATGTTCGTTTTACTCTTTTTCTTGCCCTAGAATATCAACACCTTTAAGTGTTACAAGGTTTAGATCAACTTTTCTTATCAATTCTTTTTCTAACAATGCACCTTAAGCTCTTTATGCTTCAGAAAAGACCATTTTTTTCCAATCAGTACCATTTTTATGATGGTTTCCATACTTCTACCAAAAATTTAGGCCCTACCTTTTCCTTTCTAGTCATTTAATTTAGGAAATGTTATTTATAATAGTCTTTTGCTTTTATTCAGGTGAACCTTTTCCTCTATTCATGGCATATTTTTCTTAAAGTAAACATTTCTTTGAAAAATACATTTACTTAAAACACTTATTTAAAAAATTGAGTTTGAGAAACATTGCCCTCAAAGCACATAATATTTAAGTCTTTAAAAGACTAATACTTTATTGCTAGGAAATTCCATGAATGGTAATTTTATCTTTTGCAAATTTGGTTAAAGGGTTTTACACAAGAAAAGTTTGATTGGTCCAAAAGGGTTTCATGAAAAAGAAATATATGCCTTACTATTTTGTGCTCCCGAATGGATCAACCTTTGCAAAACATGGATTCCTTAAGAATTAAACAATATCGATATTCACCTAAGTTTCACTCTATCAATAACCCAAGTGACACCAAGATTGGCCGTGACAATGTCAAGGTTGAGGAATCAATTTGAAAAAGATAAAAAGATCTAGCTTTCAAGTCAGTCCCTCCAAATGAAAGTTGGCATTTTACGATATTCCTGAATTTCTGAGTGTTCTTAGATTTCTTTCTTCTTGACAAAATCTCATTAATCTCATGAGTGACACTAAAAATTCTCTTATTTTGCTTTAGACTCCCTATTTTTAGGTTTTCACCTTAGAGCTCAATTCTTTTGTTTCTTTTTTATCATGCTCTTAGGAATACTCAAAATTTGTCAAAAAGATAATTTCTCAAAGAATAGACTCATCACCTCAAGAAGCCATACCAATTAAAATGGACTTTTTTGGGTACATAATGTAGGCCATGGATCAGGATTTAGAAAGAAAGGGATATATAGGCCCAAATTTAGAGTTTAAGGGTGAAAAAATTAGGGATTATTTCTTCCTATAAAGGTTTTCATCCCTTCTACCTTTTTCAGACCTCACTTTACTTTGTTTCCTCATCTATTTCCTTTTTTATTTTCTTTTTTGTTTTGCTACTTTTGAGCTTTTACTTTTTCCTTTTTTCCTTTTTTTTCTTTTTTATACTCTTTCTATTTTTCTTTTTATGTAAGGAATCTTAGATTTTGGAAACTTAGTCTACTTTGACTTTGGCCCAATTTGTTGGGATTTTTCTAGAACCATAGAATGGGATGTCCACCTTTATATTTTCCAAAGAGATTTTCTCTTTCCATGCCCCCTAATGTTAAGGATGATCCTTGATCAGGGTTCATAGAAACAAATAATCCATTAGGCTCAAAAAGGGTAAGTAAGGGAAATAATTTCTATATGAGAAAGGATAATGAAAGAAGGCCATTTTTCATCTCAAGTACAATTATGTGAGCTAAAAAGTCATTCTTTGAAAAAAGTTTTCAGACAATCCTGGGCATCCTAATCATGTGATATTGCATTATATTTCATTTTTTCATTTTTAAAATTTTTTTCATCCCTTAAAATTCATGCCTTAATTCTCCTTTTCTCTCTAAATTTATTAGTGTGTCTCTTTTTGATTCATCACTAGTGAGGAATTATAGGATACCAATATCAAAGCCTAAACGGGACATCTTATGTTTAAATGACAAAAAATTTTGGCTTTCAGTGGTTCAAAAAGAATATCGCTCAAAAAAGTGAAACCTTAATGTTAGGCTATTCAAAGTGATTGGAAAGAAATAGGCTCAAAAGGTTTTCTAAGAACAAAAAGCTATGTTATTGACCCATCATGCCCCAAGGTGCAAAGCGGTTTTCAAAAACAATGACCAAAAGGTTCATGTTTTAAATGCTAGAAGGAAAAGTAACTTTTAGCATAATCTTAGCCCAAGTTACCAATAGTTTTAGAACCTTTACCAGAATATTTAATTTACTTGATTTCTAAAGGAATCCATGAATTGTAAAATCTATTCTATTGCTTCAAATATAGGTCAAGGCATTGACCTTATTGGTTGTTTTAGAGTAATTATAGCTAGTGAAATTCAAAATTAATTCTTGAAGTTACAGGTTTTTTAGGCAATCATAGTGTTTATGAAAAAGTTTAGAAAATTAATCTAGGGGTATAGGTTCATACCTAACAATAAACATCAATATTCTCGACACTTTCTATTATATGCTTTCTCAAAATTTCTCCTATTTTAAAAAATATTTTATCATTTTTACCAAAATCTCTAAATTATACCCACCCACTTTATTTCCATCAAACATTTCAAATCAAGCATGTTTTAAAGAAAAGATGCCAATCTAGAGACAAAGGTATCTATCATAAAATAATTTAGTAGTCAGATCTCTAGTTTTCTCCCAATGCATAACCAACTACTCGTAACCTTTTAAGCATCCTTTTTGCACTATGGAATCCCAAATCTAGCCTTTTATCCATAACCACTTATGGCATTACAGCTACAGGATGTACATATACCATAGAAATGAATTTGACAAAGGGTAAGGCCTAAGACACTTTGCCTTAAGGTGCCACATTATCTATCCATGTACCATTCACAAACTCGATAGATCTTCCTTTAGGATCAATTCTTTAGTTTGAAAACTCATGGTCCTAACTTGCTCTTTAACCTTGGTGACCAATGTTATTAATTCCATGATCTTAGCCAATTGTAACCTAAGTTCCTCTTGACCCTTTGTCATCTTTTCCTGAGCTTCTTCCATCTTTTCCATCCTAGTTACATAATCATTCTTCATGTATCTGAGATAGGAATGCGAGTATCATATTCCCTAAAAACTGGTATCCTTACACTTTTTCCAATGTTTGCAATTTCTTTCCTTAGAGAATGACACCATATTTTAAAGTTTCATATTGATTACTATGCATGCAATGACATGAATGCAAATGAACACATATATACAAAAAAGAATGTGTTAGTATGAATGCAGTGACATGAATATTATGCAAACATGTAAAAGGCATTGGCTAAGGCAACAGCTCCAATATGAGATCATCATCAAAGTCCAAGTCAATCACTAATTCTTAATATAGTCCACTGACCAATCTCTCTCAAAAAACTTGAAAATAAGTAAGAACAACCCCGTATGCATCCTTTTTGCACCTTTCTAGAAGTGACTATGGACCCATATCTATAACAACTGTGCACATGTGAGAAATTTAGTCCCTAACTTCCTCTCACAGAAGTCCAAGGACTATATCATCTTAATGAGAATTACCATAGCTGGGTTGATTTTATACCTTAATCGATCAAAGAAATAGCCATTGCTACATTAACATACCTTAGAGTCATAGGGAATACAACCAATCCGTAAACAACCAATACAAAAATATCCTTTTTCCCAAGCCTGAGTAGTCATCCATCAAATCTCATAACCAATGCCATGATGTACAATCATTCTGACCTTTTCGGACTAGTTGCCTCAATCCAAGCACTAATGCTCCATGATATTGGCTAATCTTCTCTTCAGTGTAGGTTGTTGACTTCTTAATGTACAGTTGTTCGAAAATGGTATGCTTGATATGCAATAAAGTGGTGTATTCAATTGTTTAGACCATATCCTCTTTATTAAAAGTGAAGCATCAATATCCCAAATTCCAAAATTGAGATATAACTCAAAGTAACCCCTCATCTCCATACTTTTAGGTGAACATATATTTCTTAGAGCTATCCTATTATGCCATATAGCTCGTGAATCTGTCAAATCATTCTACCGAAACCTAATGTTTACTTGGACCAAAAAAGATAAACATTACTTAACTTTCAGAGCATCCCTATGTCACTTTTGAATTCTTCCTACCAATCCTTTAATACAGAGTGCTATTATTTTATCAAGACCATTTCGGATGACCCTTAGGATGGATGCTATCCCTTTTTTACCAATAATCTTCAGATGCACTAATGATGATGCTAGAATGCATGTAAAACAAACAAGGTAACCAAAATCATGGATTAGTCACATGTAATATAATTCAAATATCCCAAATGGTTCCAAAAAATCATTTCGAGCTTTGTAGCCTCTTAGAATCAAAGGGACACTTTGTTTCTATATTAAAATATGTATACTTTAACAAACTCTAAAAGCCTAGTCATAATTTAGGGCATTGATTTTTTTTAAGACACTTTTCTCAAAACTAAGCTATCATGATGTTTTTAATGTCACATTAGCAATCAAATCGACAATATTATGGTATGTTCAAACGTTCTTAACATTACAACATTCATGATGCAAAGCTTTAAGGTGTTCGTTCACCTTAGTTTGATTTTTTTTAATTTTTTAAACATGTTTTAGCCATCAATCCAATAGCCAATCGATAAGTTAAAATCCAATTAAACATAAGCTATTATTGAAAAGTTGATAAATATCCAAAGTGATGAAGTTTATTCAATATCACTCGAGAAAAGCTTAAAAGCGTTTCTCGATTATACCTAAACTTTGGGTTCTTCTAGACTTTTGAGTATGGTTAACTGAATTTGGGTCCTATAGCTCATTATCTATATATTTGAGAGGACCTATAATGCACGTGGTCCCCAAATAGTTCCCCTTCCCCAATAAGGATAGCTAAAGCACCTCGATCTAGGGTTATATAGGTTGAACATAATGAGTTTGATTTGGGTGAATACACTACTCATGTTTATACGAACAAATCATAAAAACAAGAGCAATTCACCCTAAAGGCTTTGGCTGACCACACGGATTGTTAAGCACATGATCGGTTAATAACCCTATATATCCTAAAATAGGTCCTATATCTTCCCTCTCATAGTACTGGACAGAGAGTCTAATGCATATGCTGGTATGGTGTGTGCCGGGAAAGTTCTAAACTTGGATCTCACTTCATTATCTGAGATATACAATATATGTTTACTTATTTTTATAAGCAAATGCAGCATGGGATTTTCTACTTAAGGATTGCAACATGGTTAGCATATATAACAGTATCATAATAATCAATCAATCAATCAAAAAATCACAATGATAAATATTAAGGGGATTATAATTGAACACTGACTGAAATTGAGAAAAATCAAAACTCGAATAACATGCCCTTGGGTTAAAGAGCTGTTGTAATATATCAAGATATGAGCCTCAAAATAAAAAGGCAAACAACACTTCTAATCATCGCAGGCCCTAGCTAGTCAGACGAATCACGTATTTGAACCTTTCATACCAAAATACGAGAGTGATTGGGTTAAAAAGCCACCACTGATCTATTTTGGCTACAGATGTGATCGATCACCTATTAAAATCATTCATAAAGAGTTATGAAACTCTAAAGGAATGATTTTATGATCTGTATATACCAGAGATCTATAAAGTTAGACTCGAGAGTCGGTTACACCATAAGTAAGAAGTCGATCCCTTTCATGATGCCGAATACTTGGTACCAACTAATCACACTATTCGAATTCGGTTTTACCTCAATTTCAATCATATACTTTCAATCATAATCCCTTTTTATTTATTCTATCAAAATTAAATAATTATAATTAAAAAATGTATCTTGGAATTCTTACTGGGATTAGCTTATATTTACAACCGGTTTAGACCAAAAATTATTTTTAAAAAATTATATAAAAATATTTGACTCCAAAAAATACTTATCTATTGACTCTATTTACAACATTTTTATAAATTTTGACTCCATTTAAAATAAATCATAAAAATAGTACACTTAGACTAAATTGAAGAAAATTAAAATTTTGGAAATAATGTGAAAAATCAAGTATATTGATGTCAACTTTGAAACTTTGTAAGTACCCAAAGATCTTCTATAAGACTCTCTTAAACCTATTCACACACTAACATGACTCCTAGAATCAATTTTGAGGCATCCATATGCTTTGGAATAGTGGACACCAAAATTTTAGAAAACCGAAACAGGGACAAATTTGACATTTCAAGCTCTTCGAATTTATTCTAGATTATTCTTATTACATAAAATCACCAAATCAAATTCTATGCCTATTGACTCACTATACTTTAACCTAAAAATTTTCAAAAGATGCCAAAAAATTGCTTAGGCTGTCATGTAAATTTTTTATTTTGACACTAGTGCATTACACAACATGTCCAACCAGCCTACTTTCTAGAATTTCTTTATAATTTATCTTGAACACCCACTGAACAAGCCATACATGCTTGGAAATCTTATTCATTATACTTCTATCTAAAAATATGAGAACAATACACAAAAGTGATTATCCTCATCGGAAATAGTTTGTAATACTAATCAAGCGCTGAAATAGAGCCATGCAAATAACTTGTTTTCAGGTATTTTACTGTATTCATCCAACCATGATATTGAATGATTCAATAGCCTATAGTGCAGCCCAATCAATGAGGATTATGGGAAAATACAAACAATAATTAACAAGGCTGATAACTTAATGAAAATATATCTTTTCCTTGAAACTATAGTGCTAGACTATAATCGTAGCTCTAATGCAACTTTTGACCAAGAAGCCTTTTGTCGCATTCTTAAAACACATTCCTGGATGTTTGAATTTCAAGCAACAAGGCCAAATAGAATCTATAAATGTCATATATGAGAAAACAACAAAGACTCCTAAGTGCTAAGACCTAAGAATATGTTTAACATTGGCAACATGCTTCACAATCATGCAAATAACTCCAATTTTATCGCTTTTATTCACTTGTTTATTCTTAGCAAGTGTATGGCACACCAATGCCACACACTTAAGTGCTGAAACTAGCAATTAAAATGACTATAAAAAACACATTTTGACTTACCTAAACATTACCTAATGACTTACATTAAGGCTCACCAAGTTTTAGACTCAACCAAGCATATTTAAATACTTAAAAATATTTTTAAGTTGCTCCAAATTAGCTTTAATTCAAGCTATTTTATTTAATATCCCCAAGCTACTCGTTAAAGAGCTTATTAAACAAAGCTAGATTTTGATTTACCTATTGATTAAGTGAACCAAAGCTTGCCCTAGGGGGGTCTTTTTAAGAAAACAAAGTTTTTATTCAACCTAAACATCCTATGATGCATTTAATCAAACATATAGAATACTACCCTAAGGTTCTAATATCTAAACATCTACAAAACATATTCTATCACCAAAAATCAACATGTTCAAATACTTCTAAACAATATCAAGCTTATATATTCATAAATTCTTCTCATCATTTAATAATCAAGCACAAGAAAACAAGCTTGGATTTAATTCAATCAACACGCTTAACAATCGATTCATGCTTTTCACCATTCAAGCTCATTAATTTAACAAGTAAACTTTTAAGTTCAATTAATTAAGCATAAACTCTAGCTTACCCAAGTTTAACCAAACTTAAGGTTTCACTAATTAAGCATAAATTATGTAAAACCTATTTAAGTACATTAAGAAATCAATGTAGCCAGACCTAAATGGAGCTTTTCTAGCTTATTTGAACACTTTACCTAGCTTAAGAACTTATGATTTCATCATTTTTCACTAAATTCAAGTTTTATTCAATTAGGTTTAAGCTCAAATCAGCTTACACTAGCTCAAATCAGCTTACGAGATCATATGAAATTAAATCAACTAAGCTCAAGAGCCTACAATTTTAAGTTAGCCGAACTTATTTTTTTCCATTTCCTCTTGTTCAAACAGCTAATTAAGCTAGGAAATTATGATTTCATCATCTAAACTTCAAGATTTCAGCTCAACATTATCAAAATCTAGCTCAAATATTGAATCATCAAATTCCTAGGAATCTAAGTTGGTAGAAACCTAGGTCTAGAAGTTTCATTTCATTCTAACCTAGATCAAGCTCATTAAACATGATTTCAAGTTAAATTTCAGCAATTAATCATGTAATCACACTTAGAACAATATGAAATCAAGTAAGTCATAGGTCAAAATCAAATCAACACATCATAGCATCATGATCCAAAGTGGCCAAACATCGTAAAGCAAGAATACGTCATGGCCGAATCATTAATCAAACATAAAAAGCATGAATTAATTATCAAAACATGTTAATTAACTTGAAATTACATAGCAATATTAGAGATTATACCTACACCAAGCTAAATCCTCCTACAAAAGTCATAAGAACTTGAGAACAAATGAGAATTCTAGATTTTTCTAAAGTTTGCTAAATGATTAAAAGTTCTTAAATACTGGCTAATCACCCTTATTTATAGGCCTTTAAGTTGGTTATTTAAGCTTAAATTACCCTTGGGCTAATTTTAATAGAAATTACAATTATGCCATTAATGAAAGATGAACAAAATTAACACATTATACATATGTTAGAATTCAGCCAAGCCATGTTCCTACAGTAATCTATGTACAACTTTTTATCCCATTCAATTGACCATGATATGCACATGTAAAAAATGCAATTGAATGTTCTTTCTCCTAGTAAAAATGTGTCCCAATGATTTTCTCTAAAAAAATAAGTCTAAAATTTCCTATCTCAGACCCCTTAGATTATGCCTCAGGAATTCCTTGGCTTTTTTAATTCCAAAGGTCATTTCATGACCTGCTCATGATAACACCTTCTTAACCCAAAGTCTATGTTCAATTTCATTTTCGTGTAATCAATTTTGAGATCCAAGTTATAGAACTCTTCCAATTTTAAAATCTAACTACAGGCTACAAAGTTGACTTTGCCTAAAGTTGACTTTTGTCACTATGTTGAATATTGATTATGACTTTTAAAATAAGTCTTTTTTTCATCTAAATGTCATCAATAACTACTCTAATCACCTTAAGAGACATAGACCAATCAACTTTTGACATTCTCAAATTTTTGGGACCCGAATCCTAGTTCTCCAAGATTCAATGTCGAGCTCTAAATCGGACAGTGAAGCTTAGATGTTTATTATGTTAACTTAAGCTTATCAAATTGGACCTTTCTATCATCCATAACTCATTTGATAAGATCCAAAACTAAGAAATTCCTCTTGGCCCCTAAAATAAGGAAAAAGTCAATTAAGGGCTTTGACAAAATAGGGTGTCTAAAGCTGTATTGGATGTTCATTCCTACTTGATGTTTTTCCTATGTTTAGTTTATCACAAGTTTGTTAGAATGCCTCTATGATTGCTTGCAAATATCTATTTTCTAAAATCGCTCAAGTTAGGTCCATGTTAACTTCAACAGATAAAGATTAACATGGATTTAATGTTTTCAATCCATTGGTCCTCCAATCTTAGGGATAAATCAAGCTTTATGTTTAGATTCAAGGCCTAATAAAGTAAAAAAAAAATTTTGTTTTCTGCCTAGAAAAATGTTTTTGGTTTTACAATTTGTTTAATTTAATGCCTTGCTTTGAGCCTCAAGTTGTGACCCAATGGCATAGGTAATGTTGTCGGGTTTACACACAAGTGCACGTATCGCAAACAATTATTATAGTGATGAATAGAGTATTATTCCTATAAAAAACTAAACTAAGTTTGCTAAGTATTAAAATTAAAGCAATTTAATCTTATCCAAACAACTACTTAAACGGTTGTAAAACAAATTTTAAATAAAACTAAATTAATTAATTACGAAAGTAAATTAAATATGGTTTACTTAATCAATAATAAAAACCTAGGATTACAATTTCCCTCAACATTTCATCTGAACATGTTTTATCCTCTTAACTTGACTAATGATAGCAAGTTATTAACCTAGAGTTCTAATTTATTTATAAATATCTTTCAAGGTCTTATAAAAATATCTCTCCTATCCAATTTACTATATTCCTATGCAAATTGAATTAAAAGAAACTCATTAAGCTTGGCATGCTTGTATATTCTTATCTAACTTGTAGATCAATTTATCCTAATAAATGAATATGAAACATATGTCATCAAATCTAGGTCTAAACATAAAATTTCACTTTCCAAGTTCATTAAAGTTACCAAACAATCTATTTGGTGGCCAGACAATTAGAACCATTAAGAATAAAATTGAATAAACAACTCAAATATCCTTAAATCAAGAAAAGAAAAATAAAATAATCCAAACTACATGTTGAGTTCCATTATAATCCTAGAAAAATAAATTTAGTTCATATTGATTGAAAAAAACACAAAACATTGAAGTTTTACCATCATAAATATTAGAATAAAGATAAAAAGATTAAAGTGAAGAGAAAACTAAGAGTTATCGGGTCTAGGTTTTCAAGCTCTGTTGTCCTTCTTCTTTTATTACAAAATCCTGGCTGTTCTCTTCTTCAGAAAACTTAAAAAATAAAACTATAAAGTATCTGAGATGTCTCTAAGTCTAATCTTAAAAGTCCTGCATATATGCGAAACCTTGGAAAGGAGGAACTTGGTCTACAAGTAGCTTGAACAAATTATTTTTTAAAACTGCCAAACTTAATCATTTTTCATGATTGGGTCCACTTTACTCCTTGATTAAGTTATTACACTTTTGGAAACTCCTTTATATTTTGACCTACAAAAAATATAGGAAGTATTTAAATAACTAAGAAATTAAAATATAAGGAAAATAAATAATACTAAATTAAAAACTACTAAAAATAAATAAAATCTAAATAAAAATCTCTAAGACTTAGCTAATTTAATAAACATAATGAGACTAAATAACTCTATTTTATAGAGTTAACACCCCAAACTTAGGATTTTGCTAGTTCATAAGGAAAACAAAACAAAGAAATGAAAACCCAACAAATAAAACAAAATAAAATGAAACACAAATTAAGATGAATGTACTCAAATAATGATTGCCTTAATTTTTCTCAAAAGTTTTCTCAATATATCAACTTAAGTTAGATAAAATCATAATTCAAATTAATTCTTTGATTCAATCATAAATCTCAATGCTTTGAATGTATTCCTAATGTATGTATGATCTCTTTCTAGATCGTTGCATGAAATCTGAATAAATTTATGCTAATGCAAATTATGAATTAGTGCTAGATCTCATATGTTTGCTTTTGATCTCTCTCTCCATTAATGTAAACTAACATCTCATCAAAGATCATGTAGGACTTTATTAAGTAATGGATAGCTAGGGTAAAAGTAGGATAAAGAATATATTTTGATTTAATTCACCCATAGACATTTTTCATTGTTCTAGAGTTTTTTTGCCAAGTCATTCACAAATATTTTTTAAGCACATAGCCTTTTTTTCCTCATGACATTTTCTTTTTCATGCCATTTTATTCGTTTACATTCTTTTGATTTTTTTCATTCTTTTTTCTCTTTTTTTTTTCATTTTTTTCTTTTTCACCAATACAATTTAAACATGGCTCATAATATTTTTTGAAACAATTTCATGCTCATGCCTATATAATGAAGGTTGATTATGGTTTTTCTTATTAAGCTAGCTAAAATATATGGCAATCCAAAGAAAAGTATATATATCAATTAGGCTCAAATGGAGTAAACTAAGGATAAATATAAATTTAGGTAGGCTTAGAAACGCTCAAACGATCTAAAAATGGCCTAAATCATCTTCTTAACTAAGTGTTGTCTAGGATTTCCCTTAAGAATGAATCAAACAAATTCGAGGCCTTTAGACATAATCACAATTTACGTAAACATAAACAGTATTAAAAAAATCAACACAAATCAATGCAAGAGATCAAGTGCTTAGATTTTGCAAATCACATCCTACAATGAGAAAAATAAAAGAATCTTATCATAAATCAAATTATGCTTTTATTTTCCCAAGAATCAAGATAAATCAATAACTAAGTTTTAATCACTAGATAAAGATCTCATCATAAATAAGCACAAAACATCTCGACTATAAGACCCAAACTCATTCAAAACAGAAACATAAAAATTCTAAATGCACTAAAAAAAACTTAGAAATATGCATGCAAATACAGGAAAAATAAATGCTAATTACCCCCAACTCTACTCATATATAAAACACCCCTAAACTTAAATGAAGAATTGTCCTGAGCAAATAAATAAGAGTTTAGATCAAGAATACTCCATGTTCAATCTATGAGGTGGTAGAAGAAAATGTCTAAGCATCTTCATCTTCTTCCTTATTTTGCTCCTCACTAAATTGCTCAATATGGGGTAGTTAT
>JBBYHL010453289.1:0-16068 GCA_038381835.1 Adansonia madagascariensis | reverse complement strand
ATTTTTAATTCAACATTAGCTAGACGTTGATTGATCGTCAATCCTGCTCGATGTTGGCTTAATCATGGTGTAGTAAATGAGGTGTAGTAAACAAGGAATTAGCACTAACATTAGTTGGGTGAGTAGGTAATCCTTGGCCTATTCTACTAATCATATTATAGTCAATGGCTATCTTCACATGGAATAGTTCTTTGGAGTCTTCCCATCGGATATTTGCTTTGTCACATAATGAAGTAATCAAGGATGGGAATCATAATCCTTTTTTGGTTGACTGTGCCATACTCATCATTGCTGAATGGACAAATTTGTCAATTTCTATTGACTTCCAGGTAAGGATGAAATTAAGCAAAATTACTCAATCTTTGGTGATATCGCTTACATGCTTACTAGGAAATAAATTAGCAGCTACAAAATGCAACCAAATCTTGTCATTTTGATATAATGAATTGGACTTAAAAGATATGGGTTCACCCATAGATATCTTTCATTGTGTGTTAGGCTTGCAAAGATAATTCTTCACCTCTTCCAAATCTATGTTGCCATTAAAGAACTATGAATACTCATTATGTGGAATGTTTAAGCATGTTACAAAAGTCATTAATGGCTTTGCTACTTATTGGTAGCCAACGTTCATGGATAAAAATTTTATTACCTATTTGTTCACAAGCGTTAGTATAAAATTCACGAATAACAAGTAAAACAATAAATTTAAGAGGTTTACAAAATTTTTCCCATCTCTTAGAAGTAATGATATTTTTACTAGCTAGATAATCTTTAGGAATTAAATTGAAACCTTTTGTGCAATCAAGATTTTTAGATCTCATGTTTGGGCCTACCTTTGCAAAACCTTTGTGGACACAAATTTTTGTTAAGCGGAGCTCTTATTAGAACTTGTTTTAGCTCATTTTGGTATCATCTAGTTGTAAATGTCTTCACAACAAGAGTTAAGCCTAGACACTAACAAGTTTAACACAGAAATAGCTATCTAAATGATGAGAAAAATTTAAACACCAAGGCAACACTTAAAATTTTAAGCAATAATCAATCTAAATTCAACGTTCAACAATACCCACCGTGCAAGTCTTAACAATCAACTCAATCAATGATATGGAATATTAAACGCTACTGATAATAATAATAAACACCTAATAATGACACCAAACACTATAATCAAAAGTTACCCAAAGTCAAAATCTCTACAATTTCCATAAATGATGATATGTTAAGTCAAATTAGCTCATAAATGACAAAAATAAAACTTACCCACATAAAAATTTCATGGAAAATCTTAAAAATCATGATACTCACTTACTTGGAGTTTATTCCAGAGAGAGAAAGCATAAATCCACCTGAAGATTGAAAGAAAACTTACTTGAATCGTCTATAAGGCAGAAAAATCATGGAGATAAGAGAAAAATTCAAGTAGTTTGGTATTTGGATGGTAATTTTTATGGTGAATAAATGTCTTGGGGAAAGGGGAAAGTGTTGAGAATAAATGAATGGGGTAGTTGAAAATGGGCCTTTAGAGGAGTTAAAAACCTAAAAAAATTAAAATAAATTTATATACATTGATCTAGAACTACAGCGCCAATACCTCGATGTCATAGTGCCAACTCTTAACTTAATGGGGTACTGCAATACCCTGCTCCAAACTTTTTTTTTTTGAATCTTGGTGTTATAGTGTTGAGAGTCTAGCACTACAATATCGAGACTCAAACTAAATCAGTACTTTTATGCCCATTCAAGTGCTAAACTTTTTTTAAGTTTCCTACTAAAAGAAAAAAATAAAAATTAATAATGCTGAAACTAAAACAATTAAATGAAAATACTAGTGTTAATAAAGGAAGAAGAAAAAAAGTTTAAGAAACTTTAGTTCCCTCCTAAGAAGCACCAGGTTTATAATCTTTGGCTTAACTATTCCTCAATCATTCTAGGTCAACTAAGGTGATTGAGGATTTTTGGAAATCAAAATCCACCTTCTTGATAATGCTTAAGTGTCTACCCATTAACTTTGAAACTGTGGTTGAAACTCTTATCAACAACTTCGATGGCACCATATAGGAACATTTTTGTGATTTTGAAGGGTCCAACCATTGAAACTTTAGTTTTCTTAGAATTAACTTCAAGCATGAGTTGTAAAAAAGAACATATTGACCTAGCTTGAACTTTTACTCAATGATATTTTTATTATGCCATCTCTTTATCTTTTCCTTGTAAATCTTGGCATTTTCATAAACTTGAAGACAAAGTTCATCTATCTTGTTGAGCTACATGAAGATTGAAATTCAAGTTTTTGATTGCCCAAAATGCTTTATGTTTAAGCTCCACCAAAATATGACTTGCTTTACCAAAAACCCATCTATGAGGAGATATCTCGATTGGTGTTATAAATGCAATTCAATATACCCATAATGTATCATCCAATCTCTTGGACCAATCTTTTCTAGTCTGGCTAACCATTTTCTCTAAAATCCTCTTAAGCTCTCGATTTGACACTTCAGCTTAGCTACTTGTTTAGGGGTGATAGCCTATGGCAATATTATGTTTAACCCCATATTTAGCAATAAGGGTTTCAAAATATTTATTGCAAAAATGTGAACCCTCCTCATTAATGATAGCTTTTGGTGTGCCAAAATGAGTGACGAAGTTTTTTTTCAAGAAATTCAACATAATTTTTGAATCATTGGTTGGAAACGTATCTACTTCAACCCACTTTAAAATGTAATCGACAGCAACTAGAATGTAAAGATTATTATAACAACAAAGAAATGATCCTATAAAATCAATACCCCATACATAAAATAAATCTCACTTCTAGGATGTTGTTAAGTGACAACTCATTTCTCCTTCAGATGTCACTGCCCTTTGCACTTATCACATCTAAAAACAAATTGGTGAGCATATTTAAAAAGAGTCGGCTAATAAAAACCTAGTTGTAGCACTTTTGCTGCAGTTCATTTCCCTTAAAGTGCTTGCCATAATCTATTGAGTAACAATGCTACAAAATATTTTCTATTTCTTCCTTAGATACAAACTTTCTAATAATTTGATTAGCACATTGCTTAAACAAGAAAGGTTCATGCCAAAAATAATATTTAACATCATGCAAGAAATTTTTCTTTTCTTAAGAATTTAAATAATATAATTGACATCATCGACATGCCATGGTAATTCTTGTTGATTTACTTGAAAGAGTTGCTTATCAGGAAAAGTCTCATTGATTTGGATGGAATTGCCAACTTTTGCCCCATTGTTGAATCTTAAGAGATGATCCACCACTTGATTTTTTATTCCTTTCTATCATGAATTTCTAAATCAAATTCTTATAGGAAAAGTATCAATCGGATCAATCTTGGTTTGGCATCTTTTTTTCAATCAAATACTTAATAGCGGAATGGTTAGT
Source organism: Adansonia madagascariensis (assembly GCA_038381835.1). Lineage (NCBI taxonomy): Eukaryota > Viridiplantae > Streptophyta > Magnoliopsida > Malvales > Malvaceae > Adansonia > Adansonia madagascariensis. The sequence continues at coordinate 12,665 of JBBYHL010453289.1, read as the reverse complement.
ATAAACAATAACTTTAGTGCATATAAAATATAATGTAAATTTATCAAAAGCAAAAACTATAGCAAGCAGTTCTTTTCTAGTAGCAATATAGTTTAATTAAGCATCTGTCAAGTTTTGCTTGTATAGTAAATAAGATGAAAAACCTTTTTTTTCTTTGTCTTAACACTGCTCCAACTGCAAAATCACTTGCATCACACATGAGCTTAAAAGGAATATTCTAATCAAGGATAATAATAATAAGGCGCAAAAACTAATTTTTTTTTTTCAATTCAATAAAAAGGGCTAAACATTCATCATCAAAATCAAAGATACTTCTTTTTTAGAAGATTGCAAAGTGGTTTGCAGATATTTGAAAAGTCCTTAATGAATCATCTATAGAATCAAGCATAATCGAGAAAAATTTGAATTCTTTAATCGAAGTTGGTGGTGGGAGTTTTGAAATTGTCTCAATCTTTGCCTTGTCCATTTTAATGCCTCTTTTTGAAACTAAATGCCTAAAAACAATAGCTTCTTGAACCATAAAGTTACATTTTTCCCAATTTAAGACCGAATTGGTTTCTTCACATCTTTTTGGCAATAAATCTAGATTATGCAAACATTTATAGCAAATGTTTCCAAAAACTGAAAAATCATCCATAAATACCTCTAGGAAATTTTTCACCATATCGAAGAATATAGCCATCATGCATCTTTAAAAAGTCATTAGAGCATTATAAAGCCTGAATGGCATTCTTTGGAAAGTAAAAGTCCTAAAGGGGCATGTGAAAGTGTTTTCTCTTAATCATCCGGTGCTATAGCAATCTAACTATATCCTAAATAGCCATCCAATAAATAATAAAATTCCTTACCAGCTAACCTATCAAGCATATGATTAATGAATGGCAAGGGAAAGTGACCCTTCCTAGTTGCTTTGTTAAGTTTTCTATAATCCATGTACACTCACCAACTGGTCACTGTTTTTGTTGGAATAAACTCATTATTGTCATTGGAAACCACAGTTATCACCCTTTCTTTAGCACATATTGGACTAGACTCACTTAATAACTATTAGAGATAGGGTGGCTGATGTGAGCATCTAACCACTTGATGATCTCTTTCTTATATGATTAAGTCGACGTTGATTCTCTAGGGTGGCCTTATAATTTTCTTCAAAAAGGATTTTATGCTGTAAATTGAAGGACAAATCCTCTTGATATCAATAATTGAACACCTAAATGCTCTTCTATGCTTTCTAAGCATCCCAAGTAATAGTCTTCCTATTCATTACTAAGAAAAGATGAGATAATAACAAGCAAAGTAGAATTTTGGCCAAAAAAAGCATACCTAAAATATGGAAGGAGTCATTTAAGCTCTAGAGAATATGGTTCCCAGATGAAGGTTCTAAAGTCTCAAATTTAGGAATGGATCTAGTTGAATCTATGCATTAAGTAACTTCAAACACTCGATAAACTTATCATCACCCTTTTTGGAAATGGATACCAGTGTTGCTTCAATGGATCAATATGATAACTATTTATTAAAACTTTTTTATTGCACTATCTATCATATTTATTGTAAAACACTCATAAGATTCGTTAGGGAATTTCATAGCTTTAAAAACATTAAAAGTCACCTATTGGCCTTGAACTCTCATGGTTAGTTCATCTTTTTGCACATCTATGAGAGCTCTACCAATGGTTGGAAAAGGTCTTCCTAGGATGATAAATATTTCATGATCTTCCTCCATATCAAGAACTAGAAATCAGCTGAGAAGATAAATTTGTTAACTTTCACCAAAACATCTTTAACAATGCCTCTTAGATATGTGTAAAATCTATCTGCCAATTGTAAAATGATTGTAATAGGTTTTACCTCCCTCAAACCTATTTTTTTGTAGATAAAAAAGGCATTAAATTGATGCTTGCACTAAGATCAGATAATACTCTCCCAACAAACTAAATACCAATAATGCATTGAATGGTGAAGTTTCTTGGATTTTTGAGTTTGGGTGGGAGTTTCTTTTGCAATATAACACTGCCCTCTTTAATAAATGCAATAGTTTCAAATTCACTCACTATCTTTCTTTAACAAGATATTTTTTTAAACTTAACATAGCTAGGCATTTGTTCCAAAGCTTCAGCAAAAGGAATATTAATGTCGATTTTTTTAAATATCTCAAGGAACTTCTGAAATTGATTGTCAAGTTCCTGCTTCTGAAAATGCTATGGATGATTATGCCACTATGGATTATAACATTCAAAAAAGGGTTGTTTTACTGCTTGCTATAATCCCTAACATACTTAACTGATTCTATATTGGTTAGGCAATGCTCATTAGAATGTCCATCATCACATAGTTCACAAATCATAAAAGGCTCTAAAGTAAATATGCACTCATAGCATCAAATTTCTTTGAGAGTGCTATTCTTTGTGTGCTTATTACAGTAATGGCATCAGTGTTATTTATACTTACAACTTTTCATGGTAGGCTTCTTTCGATGGACCATTGATCATTGATAAAAGCCATATCTTCAAGTAACTCATGAACCTCATTAGGTGATTTCCCCATAGATGATCCACCATTGTAGCATCAATAATAGTTGTTATCTGACCTATCATTCCATTGTAAAAGGTTTGTACCTAAAGCTATTTAGGAAGACCATGATGAAGACATCTCCGAAGCAATTCCTTAAATCTTACCCAAGCTCTATAAATTGATTTTGAATCATACTACATGAAAAAAGTGATGTCATTCCTCATCTTTGCAATCTTGGCAAGAAAAAAACATTTGGCAAGAAACTTTTACACCACATCATCCCAAGTAGTGATAAAGCCAATTAAAAGGGAATTTATCCAACTCTTTGCATTATCCTGAAGTAAGAAAAGGAAGAGTCTTAATCTAATGGCTTCATTTGAAACTTCATTTAGTTTGAAAGTATCACATGTCTCTAGAAAGTTCACAATGTGAAGGTTAGGATCTTCATTGGGTAGAGCACCGAATTGAACTGATGTCTAAATCATCTAAATAATGGGCCACTTTATCTCAAAGTTGTTGGCTTGGATGGCAGGCCTCCAGATACTAGAATGAATGATTTGCATGAAAGGGACAACAAGCTCGCTAGACGCTTTGTATATTCTTCTTTAGCCATTGTATTATTTTGAGTCAAAGCTTGTAAATTCTCCCTTTGACTTCAATGAAAAGTTTTTTTCAGGTTCTGGATCAAAGGGACAAGTTCCATGTTTCTCTTTCTTTGTATACGATGACCGAAGTTACCTAAAAAATAAAGAGAAAATTTGAGTTAAGATTAAAATTGCTTGATATTAACATTAAAAAACAAATACCCAACAATGGTGCCAAAAACTTGTTGTCGGGTTTTTAACGCAAGTGTATATATATCATAAACAAGTATTATAATAATGAATAAAGTATCATTCCCACAAAGAATATAACTAAATATGCTAAGAACTAGAATTAAAATAATTTAATCTTATCCAAATAACTAATTAAGAGGTTATAAAAAAAATTTAAATAAAACTAAAATTAACTAAATTAACAAAGCAAATTAAATAATGTTTGCTTAATTAATAATAGAACCCTAGGATTACAATTTCCCTTAACATTTCATTTGAACTTGTTGTATCCTCTTAACTTGACTAATGATAATGAATTGTTAACTTAGAGTTCAAGTTTATTTATAAGTATCTTCCAATGATCTTATAAAAGTATCTCTCCTAACTAATTTACTATATTCCTATGTAAATTGAATTAAAAGACACTCATTAAGCTTAGACTCTAATTTGGTTACATATCGCATGCTCATATATTTCTATCTAACATGTAGATCAATTCATCCTAATAAATAAATATGAAACATATGTCATTCAATCCAGGTCTAAACATAAAATTCCCTTTTCCAAGTTCACTAAGGTTACCAAATCAATTTTACTGGTGGCTAGAAAATTAGAAGCATTAAGAACAAGATTGAATAAACAACTCAAATATTATTAAATCAAGAAAACATAATAAAGTACTCCAAACTACATGTTGAGTTCCATTCTTATCCTAAAAAAATAAATTTAGTTCATAATGATTAAATTTAACAAAAAACACTAGAGTTTCACCATCATAAATATTACACTAAAGATAAAAATTAAAGGAAAAAAAAACTAAGAGTTGCTAGGCCTAGGTTTTCAAGCTTCTCCAATATTTCTTTTACTATTTCAAAATCTTGATGGCTACTTTCTTCTTTAGAAAACCAAAAAAAAATTAAAACAAAATTATAAAGTATCTGAGATGTTTCTAAGTCTACTCTTAAAAGTCCTATATATAAGCCAAACCCCAGAGATGATAAACTTGGTCTTGAAGTAGCTTGAATAGATTATTTATGGAAACTTGCTTGATTGGGTTCACTTTACTTCTTAATTAAGTTTTTGCACTTTTGGAAACTCCTTCAAGTTTTGACCTATAAAATATGAAAAGTATTTAAATAACTAAAAAATTAAAGTATAAGGAAAATAAATAACACTAAATTAAAAACTACTAAAAATAAATAAAATCTAAATAAAAATCTTTAAGACATAGCTAATTTAATGCACATAATGAGATTAAATAACTGTTTTATAGAGTTATTATGTAAGAGGTCAACCATTTGCCCAACTCTTAGGGCTTTAGATGAACTCATGATTCCATTGCCATAGACCCTATTTCTCAAACATACAAATGTCTGACACCTTGACGTGTGACTAAAAAACCTTAAACTCGAAAACTCCCTATTTCGATATTTGCAGCACTTTGACATTGACTTGAAAATTTGTTTTTGAAATCCAAATGGTTTTTTGGGAATTTTACGCTATTTTTGCCTTAAAGAGTCTCTAATTACCTTTTGAATGTATCTCATTTGCCCTCAAATGTGTTCGGATGAAGGAGTTATCATTTTTCAAACTTTTGCTATCCAGAACCACTAGAATGATGATTCTTATACTATTTGGGCCGTTTCAACCTATCGGATGATTTTTTTGATTTTTTAAATATTTTTTCCAAAAACTATAAGAAATTCCTTTTCAAAAAGGTATCATTTGCAATCTAAGATTTCCTATGAGTCCAGGATGATTTTTCAAAGTTTATTGCACCCTTTCCCCTACCCGTGTTATCATTGCTGAACCAAACCTGATTTCAAAATTAATTCCTCCTAGAAAGCAATTTTTCTAAGATTTCTAGAACACTTTTATATCATTCTTTGTTAGTTTACATTTTCAACAGTATCTTGTTTGCCCCTTCAAGCGGATGCCACGATGCCACGATGAGCTTAAACTAAATTCGGGAAAGCGGATACCACGATGCCATCCCTTGTTTTCAATCTTAATCAAAATTAATGAATTTTCTTGAACCACCTTTTCAACAAATTTAAATGCCTCAAAATGCATTTGATTAATTTCCCATGGAATCATGTGTCCAGCATTAGTCCCATTAAGCTCGAATCAGGGCACAAAAATTAATTTTGTCTTTTATTCAATTATTAGTTTTAATTTAAAATCCTTATTTTCAATAAAATTATTCTACTTTTCAAATTTTAAAATTTTCATCCTGGGGAATACTCCAACTGCATTTTCAAAGGAAATATTCCAATCTAGTTTTTCCCAAACTTAAAAAAACCTAAATTTTCTCTTTCCTAGACTACCCCTAGACTTTTTTATCGAAAACTTTGTCCATGCCTCAAGGATCACTGAATCCAAATGCATCTCAAAATTGTCATTTTGGTTATTCTTTAATAACCGAGGTCAATTACAAGATACATCCTAGTCATCCCTCGTTTCTTTACTTTTTGTGCTTACTTTTATGCAATATTTATTACATTCCTTAATGCCTTACTAACATGTTTCCTTCCTTGATGACGATTTTGCATCCATGTTTTAACATAAAGAATCTAAGGTAATGTTTTGTATCAATATCCCTCTAGTGCTCGATATAGAATACCATCTTAAAACCAAGTCCAAAAATATTTTAACCTTACCTTTCACCACATCTTTAGGTTACGTAATGGTATCAAACCTTTTTTTCATATTTATTATTTTCAAAATTCATGCGTTATAAAGAGGATTATACATAAATAGGACATAACAAAATGAGAAAACCAAAACCAAAATACTATATGGCCAAAAGGGATTTAGGGTGTTAATCTTTTGCCACGTGTAACCAATTCCCGTATCCTCTTAAAACGAACTCTAGTATGCATAAATCAAAAATCAGTATTTCAAGTTTTGTAACTCAAAAACAATGGTTTTAATAGGTGTCCAATCACGCCCAGCCCAAAATGATCGGTCATGACTCCAAGTTTTTGGCCACTTGCGATGGCCGTCCAAGACCAGTTGGATAAGTGATTTGTCTGATAATCTCCTCTGCTCTCATTCTAAAGAACATCTTTTTCTCACACAATCACTCTAAGAGAAATCTCAATCAGGGTATGATATTTTTAAGTTAGGGGTATTAACTAAGTGATTGGGGGCACGTTGAGACACATATTGAGCTTGGCTATTGCAAACTAAAGGTATCCAATTGTTCGACCTCTAACGATGATCTATACGGGTGATTTAAGAAACTTTGACAAGTTAGGGATTATGTTTTTTTGGGAGTCTTGCTAATGGCTTAAGTTTTTCAGACCTTACTATGATCAAACACCTTTGCTATATTAAAAGATTGAGAAGAATAATAATTTTTCTTTATTCAAAATTTAGCGTGTGGCTAACCCCAACATGACAATTAAATGGCAACTTTTTCATATGTTAAAAGGGATGACAAAAACAATATCTAAATTAGATGGGTTTAGGGCAAATTATAATTTTCATATAATTACACTTAAGCCCCTACATTAATTGAACTATTCAATTAAGTACCTAAGATATCAATATCCCTATAATTTGATAAATCATCTTTATGTCTATGACCCATTAGCCCTTAACATGCTAGCAATAATTATAAATTAATTCAATTAAGAATATTTATATTTATAGACCGTGAGCGGCATCTAGTAATGCTTAATGGACCCAAATGCCAAGAGAGTAAATACAGTTTTAACAAGCTTTAGTATACAGTATGTTAGTGTAATTTGATCTTTCCATCAAAGTGGACCCAATTGAAATGATCTCAAAGTACGATAATTCACATACAAGGTTACCTAGTGTCAAAGATTAAGGATTACTTACGTTACTGACACATAAAAATATTTCCATAGACACTTAAATGAAATACCAAATGAAACTCTCATAATGGGTTATGTTTACTGAACTTGTTGTTGTAACAAGCACCTATATGTTATCCTCAAGTGTCACTATACTTAAACTCATGAGATCAGCTGCATGCATCATATGTATGAAAGCTTAAGATATGCCAATCTTTGTGCATTGTCAATGTCCAGTCTTGACAATACTATGACCAAGAATGGTTTTAGAAATACAGCATTAATGCATAAGGATCTCACAATTGTAACATTTTACAATTTTTTTGCAACACCAATATGTTTCATGGCCTTTATCTTCATAAATCATAAATAAAAATTAGTATAGAGTTATATAAATAAAGAAATACATCATTACACTAATCAAATAATAATGTATTTTACATGAAATAACTAAAAGCTAATGTGTTACACTCAAATCCAATTAGCTTACAAGACTTACACTAATAGTAATACCCACCTCAATCACTTCATAATTGGTAGATAGATCCTACAAATATCCAAGAGGCATTGTTGAAGATGTTTTGGTTTAAGTTCACAAATTTGTCTTCTCAGCTAATTTTATAGTTGATGACGTAAAGGAAGATACTAAAATACTCTTCATTCTAGGAAGACTCTTTTTAGCCACTAGTTGAACTCTCATAGATGTCCAAAATGATGAACTTAACATGAGAGTTCAAGACCAACAGACAACTTTTAATGTTTTTAAAGCTATGAAATTTTTTAAAGAGTTTGATAAATGTTTTGTAGTGAATATTGTTAATAGCGCAACAAATAAAGTTTTTATGAATAGTTAACTATTTGTCCATTAAAAGCAACATTGGTGTCTAATTTTGAAAGGGATGATGATGAGTTTATTAAGCATTTAAAGTTGCTTAATACACCACATTTCACTAGATCCAATCTTAAATTTAAGTTTTTGTGACCTTTTATCTAATGCATCTACCAAGCCCTTCATTAAAGAGCCACCTTCCTTAAAACTTAAACAATTCTTTCATATTTGAGGTATTTTTTTTGTTGTCTAAAATTCTACTTTCCTATTATTATCGCATGTTTTCTTAGTAATGAACATGTAGATAAATTACTTAGGGTGCTTAAAGAGCATAAAAGAGCATTGGGTTGGTCAATTGCTGATATCAAGGGGACAAGTCCCTCAATTTACATGCATAAAAAGTTGCTTGAAGATAATCATATGACTACCATAGAGCATCCACATCAACTTAATCAAATCATGAAAAAATGGTTAAAAAAAGATCATCAAGTGGTTAAATGGCAGCATCATCTATCATATCTCTAATAATTCATGGGTAAGTCCAATTCAATTTGTGCCTAAGAAAAGAAGGATAACTATGGTTTCCAACAACAATAATGAGTTCATTCTAACAAGAACAACGACTGGTTGGCTGGTTTAAATGGATTATAGAAAGTTCAACAAAGCCACTAGGAAGGATCACTTTCCCTTACCACTTATTAATCAAATGCTTAAGGTTAATTGGTAAAGAATTTTCTTGTTTCTTGGATGGTTATACAAGATACAATCATATTGCTATAGAACTAGATGAGCAAATGAAAACTACTTTTACATGCCCTGATGGGATTTTTTTTCAGAGAATGCCATCAGGCTTTATAATGCTGTAGTGTTTTTCCAAAGATGTATGATGGCTATATTCTCTGATATTGGGTACATTGCCTAGAGAAATTTATGGATGATTTTTCAGATTTTGGAAACTTATTTGATGAATGTTTGCATAATCTAAGTTTGGTTCTAAAAATATGTAAAAAAACCAACTTGCTTTTGAATGAGGAAAATGCCACTTCATGGTTTAAGAAGCTTTTGTTTTGGGACATCAAGTTTCAAGAAAAGACAGAGAAGTGGACAAGGAAAAGATTGAGACCATTGATAAACTTCACCTCCAACTTCAGTCAATGGAATTTGAATTTTCATGGTCATGCTAGGTTCTGTAGGAGATTCATTATGGACTTCTCAAAGATTGCTAAACCACTTTGCAATCTCTTAAAAAAGGGCACCTTTTAATTTTGATGATACATGTTTAGCCTCTTTATTGATTGAAAAAAAAATTAGTTTATGCCCCTATTGTGATCCCTGATTGGAATCTTTAATTTGAAATCATATGTGATGCAAGTAATTTTAAAATTGGTGTCATGTTAGTATAAAGAAAAGATAAGGTCTCTCAATCCATTTACTATGCAAGGAAAACTTCAACAAATGCTTAATTGAATTAACTAAAAATGACCTAATATTATGAACCTATTCTTAATGCGTATTTTCGACATGAAAGCATCCTAGTACTTATATAGGATATGGTTCTAATGCAAAATTATGAAAACACCCTTAGGTTATGCCTTTTATATGAAAGTATCTCGGTAACCCTTAAAGGACTTGAAATGAATGAAAAAAGGCGAACCTATCCTAAATATGCATTTTCGACCAAAAAGCATATTAATGCTTATTTGAGACTAGACTCAAAGAAAAATCATGAAAATGCCCTTAAGGTATACCTTTGAAATGAAAGTGTCCCATTAACCCTAATGGACCTTAAAATGACCCTGAAAGGCTAAACCAATCCTAAAATATTCACCTTTGGCATAAAAGCATCCCGATGAGTAAAATTACAAATAAACCCCTAGGTATACCTTTGACATGAAAATATCTCGATAACCCTAATGGACCTTAAAATGACCTCAAAAAGCTAAATGAATCCTAAACATTCACGTTTGGCATAAAAGCATCCCGATGAAAAATTACCAAAATACCTTAGGATATACCTTCGACATGAAAGTATCGCAGTAACCCTAATGAACCTTAAAATGACCTTTGAAGGCTAAACCATTCCTAAAATATTCACTTTTGGCGTAAAAGTATCTCAATGAGCAAAATTATCAAAATACCCCTAAGGTATACTTTTGACATGAAAGTATCCCAGTACCCCTAATGAACACTAAAATGACTTTAGAAGGCTAAATGAATCTTAAACATTAACCTTTGGCATAAAAGCATCTCAATGAGCAAAATTACCAAAATACCCCTAGTGTATACCTTCGACATGAAAGCATCTTGGTACCCCTAATGAACACTAAAATGACCTTAGAAGGCTAAATGAATCCTAAACATTCACCTTCGACATAAAGCATCTTAGTGAGAAAAAATACTAAAATGCCCCTAGGGTATAACTTCGACATAAAAGTATCCCGATAACCCTAATGAACATAAAATGACCTTAGAAGGCTAAATGAATCCTAAACATTGACCTTTGGCATAAAAGCATCTCAGTAAGGAAAATTACCAAAATGCCCCTAGGGTTAGTATTCCTTCGACATGAAATATCTCAGTAACCCTAATGGACCTTAAAATGACCTAAAATGATGAATAGTAGATGAATTTAGTCTAAATGAAAAATCTAAAAGTTTGAGTTTGACTTAAAATGGAAAATTTACAATCAAGCCCCTAAATTCTTGAAAATTACATTTCGTATCCTTCGGAAGACCGAACAAATACGAAAAGTTTTGAATTTTTTATATCCCTATGGAAGGCCATAGAAATAATAGAAATCTTTAAAACTAGTAAAATGTCTGTTTTGCCTCCTAAATATGAAAATTTTCTATTCAGTCGCTATACTTTTCTAAATTTTATAGTAGTCCCTACATAATAAAATAACCTAAAAATCATAAAAATCATATGAAATTATGCATGAAAATATAGCCAATATATCAAAAAGATTCGTCCAAATACACTGCCCTAAAAAAATTCAACAGTCTACAAAATAACCCTTAAACTTTGTAAAATTGCAAAATACCTCCTAAAATGTGAAAAATACCTAAAGCATGATATGAAATATCCAAAATTAGTTTCCAAGTTATCCATGAAGCTTTCAGTCAAATCCTTGGACCATAAAACAAAAACTTTCTATTATTTGCAAACAAGTCCCTAAACTTTTCTAAAATTACAAATTAGCCCCTACATGATTAAAATGTAAAATTAAACTTCAAATAAATCAAAATAAGCACAAAAGTCACCTAAAAAATCACAAGTAAGATTTGGTCACTTCTTTTTGGCCCTAGAATAAATTTTTCAAAATTTACACAAAAGTCCCTAAACTTTTTAAAATTACAAAAAGACCCCAAAACTAAAAAAATGTATTTTAACCTAATAAATACATGAAATACACTCCTAAGGATGCAGGTATGCTTTGGCCAAGCATATAGGTCTAAAAAAATTTTACTTTTTATATATTTTTATATTTTATTATTATTATTATTATTATTATTATTACTACTACTACTACTACTACTACAAATTAGCCCCTAAACTTTTTATATTTACAAAATGACTACAGAAAACATATCTACAAGCATGAATTTTGGCCAACACTTAAACAATCTATCAATCAATTCTTTTACTTAATAATCACATATTCATATTTTATTTGACACAAATTAGCAACATTATATGATAAAATTACAAAACTAAACACAAAAAAAAAATACATGTGAACATATATATGACAAACACAACACCAAAACCAACATCATATCAACATAAACATGATTCATGAAGAAACATAATTTACTAACAAGTAGAAAAAAAATAAAATTAAGAAAATTAGTTCATGGCCATTACGCGTAGCCTTTCAACATGGATGAAAAATCCATGAACTTAAGCATATTTTGGCTCACCAAAAAGAAGAAAAATGAATGAAATAAATAAATCTTCAAAGATTTTAGTGAAGATTATACCTTAACAAAGCTTTGAATTTTTTCTCAAGTATTTTCTTTTTTTTTTTTTTTGGTTTCCAAAAACTAAAAACTCATGAAGGAAACGTCCTCACCTATTTATAGGGGAAGATGATTCAGCCAAGGAGGGTGAAAATCCTCCTTGGCTGAATTTCACTCTTTTCTCTTCATAATTTTTTTTTATTTGTTTGATGTTTCAGTTTACTTGTTAGGTTGAAAAAAGTAATAAATGTTGTCATAAGCCTATGCCTATCTTTTCTTACAAGCTACCATCTCCATTGTCATGATTATGTTAGTTTAGGTGAAATGATGATTTTGGTTAACTTGATGGAATTAGTTGAAATAAAACTAAATCAATTGGAAAAGAATTTAATTCCAAAAAAAACTAGGTTTTGTCGCAACGTCCCCATAAATGGATCATCACAGATCTATGGGTGCGTACGACTTAAAATATTTTTTTGACTTGGAAATGTCTTCTTGATCGAGACTTTTATTTCGCGATGTGATGAGAATGAGAATATATGGATTCTCGACTTGTGATATAGTAAATAGGACCATAAGACGAATCGTTCATCTTACTAGTTTAGGATGACCATCACTAAATGGCCAACACATGGAGTCACCACCGATCATTTCGGGCTAGGCATGACCGGATGCCTATTGAAACCTATGTTTTGAGTTACGAAACTCAAAACATCGATCC
>JBBYHL010453278.1:0-15783 GCA_038381835.1 Adansonia madagascariensis | reverse complement strand
TTTATCATTGGATTAAATTATATTTATCATATAAAATTTTATTTCAAATACATATTTTTAAATTTTACAATTTAATCTTATAAATTAATTTTTACAGTATAATTTTACATATTATAAAAAATCATCCAAAAATCTCTAGAATTGATGATATCATGGATAACACAATCTACTAAAAGACAAAAACAATTAATTTAAATCAATAATCTAAAAAAATCAAGAAAAAAATAAAATAAAATAATAATAAGTAAAAAACAAAGAAATAAATCTTAGAAACCTATAGGATTCGGCCAAGGGCTTTTTCTTCAGGCCTTGGCCGACTTCATCCTATATAAAATAGGGGTGACTTTCTTCATTTCAATCCTTTATGATGGAGGAAGAGAAAATAAGGAAACAAAACATTAAAATACATGAATTTTCAGGCTTTTCTAAGGTATTTTCTTGTAAAATTCTTAAATTTTGTTTATTTCTTATTTGATTCTTCTTTTTAGTGAGCCAAATGAATACTTGTGCTCATGCATTTTGATTCATGTTGAAAGGCCAAGTGTGATGGCTATGATTGAAGTTTTTGATTTTGTTGTTTTACTTGATTTTTATTAGAAATAATTTGATTTTCGTTGAGATTATTTGTGTTTGTTGTGTTTGTTGATACATATATTTTTATTTTCATGTATATATGTTTATGTAATTTTTCTTAATATTTTCATGTTGTTTTATATTGATTTATTCATTATTTTTTATGTTTTTATGTTTACTCATGCTTAGTAAAAGTTTTAACACGCATATTTGTTAATATTTGTGAAAATATGTGATTAAAAAAATTATTTTTTGCTAAAAAAAACATACTAGCTGAATCATGTAGGGCTGATTTTGTAATGTTTTAATTTTATTTAGCTTATTTTGTAAATATAGAAATATTAGGGACTAAATTGCAAAAAATTTCAACATTTTTTTCATGGCCATCCAAGCTTGTCCAAACCATGTAGACATCTTTAGAAGTTTTTTTATGTTTAGTTTAACATATTTGAATGTGTTTCATGCATTTTATACCATTTTAGGGCTATTTTCTAATTTTACAAATATCAGGGACTAATTTGCAAAATATGAAAAAAATTCTTTTTTGTGGCCATAATTGTTTGGCCGAATCATTTTCATGATTTTTGGTATGGATTTTGTGATTTTTCATGATATGTTTTGTGTTAATTTATGATTTTTTTTACTATGTGGGGACTAAATTGTAAAAATAAAAAATTTTGTTTCAAGGCCATCCATGCTTGGTCGATTGCTTGTGTATACTTGTGAAAGTGTTTTCATATTTATTTTGATATGCATGAATATGTATTATGCATTTTCCATCATTTTGTGGCTATTTTGTAATTTTAAAAAGTTGAGAGACTTATTTGCAGAATTGTTAAATTTTTGTTTTAAGGCCATAGGTTATTGGATGAATTTATTATATGATCTTTGGTATAAATTTCCTAATTTTTTGTGATGAATTTTGTGTTTAATTATGATTTTATTTTGCGTAGGGACTAAATTGCAAAGTTAAAAAATATTAGGGATCATTTAGAAAAACTTTGCATTTTAGGATTAATGTGATGTTTTTTATATTTTAAAAATATTTTTAACATTCCTATGGTTTTCTGTAGGGGTTTAGAAATTATTAAAAACTTTTTGTATTCCTCTGGTTTTTCATTAGGGTATGCAATGCAACTTTGAAAAGTTCTGGGACCTATTATCAATTTGTGCGTTTTAGGTTATTTTTTATGTCAAAATCACCCATGGAGAGTATATTTGTCATTTCATGTCATTTTTTAGCCTTCTAGGCTACCGGAATACTTATAAGTTAAAGGTACACCATATGTGCATTTTAGTAATTTTTTTATAATCGAGTCTTATGTGATCACCGGGATACTTATAGGTTGAAGGTGTATAGTAAGAGTAGGTTCGTTCGTTCATGATGTCATCCAACCCTTTAGGTACTGGGATACTTATAGGTCAAAGGTAAACCCTAGGGGTATTTTGGTTATTTTCTCTAGAACCGAGCCTTTTATGATCACTAGGATACTTCTACGTCAAAAGTGCATAACAAGGATAGGTTTGTCTTTTTATAGAGATATCGAGTCTTTTAGGTTTATCGAATACATAGATATCGAAGGTAGACCTTAGGGACATTTTACAATTACATTAGTGCTTCTGCACTCCAAGAAAAATCCCTATTCTCATAACTCATTCATTAGCCCACCAAAAACCTCCCTAAAACCTGTCAAAACCATCATCATTCCTCATAAAACCCTTTTCCATTGTCACCATAGCCATTAAGCTCAGTCTTAAATACCTTTCTTGGTAACTAATAGCAAAGGAAATAAGAAAGAAATCTACAAGTTTAAAGATCTTTCTGCTCACCATTATCAATAAGGCCTTTCAAGCTTTTAGGGTAAATCTCTTATCCTTTCTTTTTTCTTTTTATTTATATTTGCATTTGCTTCATTTTAGTGAGCTTAAACATGCTGACCATGACCTTATTCTTAGGATTCTCATGCATTCTGTGGCCTTGGATATTGTAAACTTAGGTTTTTTTTTTTGGTGCTTTGTTGACCCCTCTATCATGTTTCTTCATTACTTTAAGCTTGTTTCATCTTGATAATGTGCTTTAATGCTATCTTAAAATTCCAGTAAGCATTTTTTTCTTTGTTTAAGCATGTTTATGTCATTTGCATGGCATATTTCTTGATGTGTACATTTAACTATCATCTCCATGCATTTCCATGCTCATTTCTTCACATATTATTATTTCCATAATAAAATGCCATCTTTATATGTTTCCACATGCCTACCATGCTTCTTGTCATGAATATCATCTTAGGTACATCACATGTTTGTCAAAATGCATATCTATGATTGTCAAAAACCTATTTTCCTAAAACCTCCCAAGTTAAGGCCATGTTTAAATAAATAAGGATTAACATGGACTTAAGTTTTTCTATTCATGGTTATTCAATGTTAGGCATAAATTAGGTTTTTCATATCTAGATTCAGTGTTAAACAAGGCTAAAGGCTCTATTTTTAGATAAAAATGCATCTCTTAAGGTTGTCAAAAGTTGTTTCTGTCTTAATGTTTTGCCTAGAGTCATTATGTTGGTGGCATGGTCAATAGGCTATCTCATCGTCATAATCTACTATAGGATTGTGCAAGTGAGCTTGTGAAGCCCATGCCACTCATCCCTTTCTATCATGGACATTCGGATGTCCATGGCTTAAGTTTTGTCCAAAAAGAAACCCAAAAAAAACCAAAATTCTCCTGTTTTTGCTCTGATACGACTATAGTCTTGACTTATAAAATCATTTTTGGACCTTAAAAAATTTTTCATGAATTTTGTGATATTTTTCCTGGAAGGGCATTGAATTATCTTTTCAACAGTATATTCACTTGCCCTTAAACCATTTCAGATAAAGGAGTTATGATATTTCAAACTAATGTTGTCTGAAACCCCTTGAATCAAAGATTTGCATTTTGTTTGGATCATTTTGGCCTATCAGGAGATTTTTCTGAATTTTCAAAACATTTTCCTTGAAATTTAATGAAATTCCCTTTCTAGAAAGATATCATTTGTTATTTAACGATTCTGAATAAGCTTGGAATGATTTTTCAACTTCTGTTGTACCCTTTCCCCTATATGTGCTGTCGATGTCGCGCTTGACATAACTTTAAAAATTATTTCCACCCGAAAGGCAACTTTAAAGATTTTTGGAATATTTTATATTAAGTCTTATCGAGTTACCTTTCCAATGATACCTCACTCGACTCCCCTGTTTTTTGCTTTGGTTAAAACTAATCGATTCTTCTGAAATCATATTCTGAGACATTTGAATGTCTCTAAATAGGTTTGATCAACCCCATCGAGTTAAAAAGATGTGTCAATCTCACCCTAGGCTCGGATTAAGACACCAGCATTTTTTAGTTTTGTTAATTTTTATTTTCATCGACTCTTACCTTTTAAATCAAAATTGTCAATTTAGTTCAGATATTCTGATTTTGTCAAGAAATGTCAAAAACCATCACTTTTCTCAAGAAATAGTCAATTTTCATCAATTTAAATTTTTCAATCTCACCTTTTTCAAAAATAGTCAAGAAATCAAATTTTCTTTCTTTCGAATTTTTCTCCAAGATTTTTCAAAATTCAAACCATGTTTTCACACCTCAAGTAACTATTGAACCCAAATGCGTCTAAAAAATTCTTAACTCAATTATTTCAAGATAATTAATGAAAATTACAAGATAAATTCCAACATCCCTCCATTTTCCTTTTTGTTATTTTGTGTGATTTATTTTACGCAAAATTATCTCATATTTTTCATCTTAAATAACACATTTCTCTTTGTGTTGATTAACTTGCATTCATTTTCTTAAAATCATTTTCCAAAAATCACAAAGGCAATATTTAGTATCAGTATTCCTGCAGTGCTTGACATGACATATCTGGTTTTCAAAACTAAACTTAAAGATCAATTTTTATCGAAAATCTTTATGTTCTTCACCTTTAGGAGATGCATATGGATTCAAACTTTTCTTTAAAACCCAGATTTATCAAATTCAATCAAATTCATGCATAAAAAAAGGACTATATTAAAACAATGACAAGTCAAAACCGAAGAAGCCAAAACCAAGTTAAAACATAGCTAGTAAGGTACATTTTCGAGCATCATGTGAAGGTTCATACCTCTTTGCACATAACCAACTCCTGGAACAAACTGTTAAATCATCAAACTACGCAGACCATGAAATCAATAATTTAGGTTTCATAACTCGAAATATTGTTTTCTATAGGCATCCGATCATGCTTAGCCTAAATGATTAGTGGTGATTCCAATCGTTAGCCATTTTGTAGTGGCCACCAGAGACAAGTTGGATGAGCGAATCATCGATGATCCCCCTCTACGATCAAGAGTTGAGAATCTATACTTTCTCTCATCTTTAACGTCACAAGAAAGAAGAGTCCACGTCGGAAGGACATTTCCCTTTCGAGATCATACATTTTTTAGTCACGCACATTTCCTTTCACGATAAGGGTCGAGGCATGGTGCTGACAACTTGACAACTCTGCTGGGCAATAATTTAAAGAGTTGATCTATAACTAGCCAAGTCTTACTTGGTTTTTGGATCCCCTAGTTTTTTATCTTATTTGAATATTATCCCTTCTTTTTTTGTCTACTAATTTTTATTTGTCAAAACTTTTGTCATGTGATCATCAGGGACTGCCTTGTTCCTGAAAAAATACCTATTCGACAAATATGGTAATACACGCCATAAAAAAAATTTTTGATTGTTTCCCCTACATACACTATACACTTGTATTTATATTGGATTCCTACCAAATGACATAGTGAGATTAGGGTCCTAATTATTAAGAGGAAGTGAGCTATATGCCTTTGTGGGAACCCCTTCTCACAAACATAGTAATACCTTCTAAGGTGTAGCAATACCTATCTCTCTTGTGAGCCTTCTCTCCGCATTTGCATAAAAAAATACATCCACTTGATCAAAACCATTCCGCCAAGCCTGCGATGGATCTAGGATAGAGGTGCCTCGACTATCCTTACTGGATGGAGGAGAAATTTGGATATCGATCTAGATGTCAACCTAAACCTATATAGTAAGCCTGTGAGCCAAATTTTGTTGAGCCATACTGCAATGCCACTAGAATGACCAGGAGAATAAGGACACTCAGGGAAGCACTTCTAACCTTTACTATTATATATCATAGTTATGTAGGTAACAGTGAACGAACATTGTCACCCACGTGTATCATGTTAGTGTCAGGACATGACATTACATTATCCAATCGATGGCTAATCTTCATTAATAAATGAGTGATGGCAAACAAATGTCGTCACTTACAAAAAACCATGTCACCCTAAAGAGTCATATTCAACTTAAATAAGCCATTATATTGCTCTAATGATGGTTTGACACATATCCAAGATGAAGACCTAATGTGCATAACTGAAGGGGATGAAACCCTTAGTCATGACCAATTCTAGAGGATGTACTTTGACAAAGCATCAAATGCCCGAGGGCATGGAATTAGGGCACTACTGATTTATGCAGACAAGATTAACGTCCCACATTCATCGCTTTATGCCATGATAGCCTTGGAGCCTTTCTCTATGTGGGCTATAAATATGATTGGACCTATCACTCTAAGGCCTCTAACGGACATTAGCTTATCCTTGTGGAGATCAACTACTTCATTAAATGGGTCAAAGCAACATTATATGCTAATGTCACTAGATCAATTGTATACAAATTTGTGAAACAAGACATCATCTGTTGGTATGGGCTAACAAATTATCACGAATAATGCTCACAACTTAAAAAAAATGATATGATGTAAGCAATATGTTCTTAATTCAAAATCCAATATCATAATTCGGTGAAATACTGTCCTAAAATGAACAAGACAGTCCAAGCAACTACTAAGAGCATTAAGAGAATAGTTGAGAAAATGGTCAAAACTTACAAAAATGGCATGAAAAGTTACCCTTTACACTTCGTGCATATCGAACTTCAGTTTGAACTTTTACAGGTGCTACTCCATTTTCCCTTGTCTAAGGGATGTAAGCCATCTTACCTATCAAACTTGAAATCCTTTCTCTAAGAGTCTTGATAGAGGCTAAGCTCAAAAAGGGCAAATGGATCAGAAACATGTATGATCGATTGAATTCTATCGAAGTAAAGCAACTGAAAGCCCTTTGCCGTTACCAAATATATCAAAGATGCATACTAAGGGCCCACGATAAGAAGGTAAACCCTTGTCAATTTCATAAGGGAGAACTAGTACTCAAGAAAGTCCTTCCAATCCACAAAGACACTTGAGGCAAGTAGACCCCAAATTGAGAATGACCTTATTTTGTGAAACAAGGTTTCTCTAGAAAGGCCCTGGCCCTCACGAAAATGGATGGCAACATCTTGCCTAATCCAGTTAATTCAAATTCTGTCAAGAAATATTATGCTTAATGGATGAAAACTTGAAAAGACATCCTCTATAAAAAAATGTTAAGAAAAGATTTAAAAAAGTTAAAAAAAGGTTTCGATTAAAATTCAAAAGGACATTTGAGTAGCCAACCCGACTTGAGTCAAAAATTAAAAAAGGCAGCTCAAGAAATGCTAGCCTTAACCAAAACCTAAACTGAGTTAGATCCTACCCAAATATCCATTACGAAAAAAACCTTGGTCAAAGTTCGCCTAATCCTAGCCGCGTCAAACTAAATCCCATTCAATTTTAACCTATATCAAATTAAACCTTGACTAAATCAAATCCAATTGACTAGAGAGATAAGGAAGCAAATACTTGAGTCAGGGCAACTACAAAATGGGACGAGGCAATCTAGGGTCTTCAGAAGATTGGCTCACATTAGACACATTGATTGCTAGGGGAAGATTCAAAGAGCATCAGAGAAACATTCATGTCATTATTTTCAGGGGCATAAAATGCCCGAAAGATTACTTTGTTGTCATTTTTACTGTAATACCCATCTTGTCAAATCTAAATCAAATTATATCACATTTTTATCATGAACAAAATACTATTTTGTTTTCTTAAAAATTTTGTTACGTCTACATTACATTATGCTTGTCATTTAATTAATAATACTTGATAATTGAATAAGATTCACATCAAGATTTCTTAATATTACATTGAAAAGACAAGGAAAGCACAAGGATCTATGTTCGCAACTTAATTGTCATGATCATGAAACCCTCACACTCAACGTGTGCCAATCTCTACCATGTGTTAACTTTTTCAAACCTTTCAAAGGCATTTGTTATGAAAAATCGTCAAACCTAAACACTAACCAATCCAGTCAAAATACACCAACAATCCAGCAAAAAGTCACCTAGCCTTCAAATTATCAAGAACCAACCAAACCTGTCAAAAATTTATTAAAAAAACCTTTAGCCCAAAGACGAAAATCCTCGACCTATCAGAATGACCATTAGACACCCAAGTTAAAAATGATCATCCAGGCATCAGATCCTCTAAAATGGGTCATGATCATGGAAACCATCAGATCTAAAATCATTACCTAGACATATCAATAAAAATAACCAACCTTATCAAAAAAATATCACTAAGTATCTTGAGCCAAACTAACCATCCTGATTTGAGAAACATGATCGCCTGAATTCTTACCTTATCAGAGAAAATCCAAATACCTTAAGTCAAAATAACAACCATGCAGGCATCAAAACACCTAAAAATTCATAATCTCAAAGCCCACCAAGATCATAGTTAGCACTCTGAACATAGTGTTAAGGAAGCAGTTGTCAGAACTCCCAATTAAGAGGATAGTTTGTAATGGTATTCCTCTATTGGACTTTATGTCATGATGATGTAATCGTAACATCAAGAAACTTGCACTTGCATCACCACATATCACCACATATTCATCACATAGCATCATCTCAGCATCACGTCAAGCAGAATTTGTCAAGTCTCGAAGAACTTTCTAATAAGAAACTTTGACATAAAAATTAAAAGGTCGCTCAAGTTACATCTTTATCTCTCTAAGATAACTCATTATCACAAGTCAAATCCCAGTGATATCGATAGGTCAGACTCAACTAATGGGTCCATGTCAAGAACTTGTGTTCATAACTTATGTTAAAAATTTTTGTCGAGAACTCATGTCTAGAACCTCACTCTAAAACTTTGGTCAAGACCCTCTATCAAGAAATCCTTTCAAAGTCCAATATTGCTAGAACACCATGATTCAGCTTATTAACACCTTTTTTAAGAACCTTTGTTAAGAACCTTAGTCAAGAACCTCAGTCAAGAATCTCAGTTAAGACCCTCTGTCATGAAATTTTTTCTAAGTCTAATATTGTCGGAACATCATAATCTGACTTATTAGCACCTTAGTTAAGAAATCTAGTCATGAATCTTAGTAAAAAACCTTAGTCAAGACCTTTGTCAAGCAATCCTTTCAAAGTCCAATATTGTTGGAATACCATAGTCTGGCTTGTTGGCACCTTCATCAAGAACCTTTGTTAAGAACTTTAGTCAAAAACCTTAGTTAAGACCTTCTCTCAAGAAATCCTTTTTTTAAAGTCTAATGTTACTAGATATGACCCAATGCATTAGCATTTTTTCATTTTAAGTCGAACCTAAGGATAGGTCAAGCCTAGGATCGTAGTCTAGGCCTTTTATCTAAAACCTTTATCAACAAATTCTTTTTAAAGTCCAATGATGTTGGCTATGATTCGATGCATTGGCACTTGGTCATCTTTTTAACTTAGGGGTAAGTCGAGCCTAGGATCGTAGTCTAGGTTTTTTATCCAAAGATCCAAACTTCATCTTTTACAAAAATCAAAATCAACACCAAAACATTATCTTATCTCAATAATATATTAACTTTAATCTTTCATCATAGACATACAAGACAGCATCGAGCAAGTCTCAAACAAAATGTTGTTTATCAATTTTTGTCATAAACTTGATACTCAACAATAACCAAAGAAGGGCAACTGTGACCACTTTATTTTGTTTGGGCTAACATCCGAGGCATCAAAGGTTACTTTTTAAAGTATCACAAGGTTATTTGAGCAATCTGGGTCAGTCAACCATCAATCATAGCCAAGGTGAAGTATTTAGAAAGCTAAAGGTGCGTAAAATCTACATTTGCATGAACAAGTATCAATACAAAAGACCATGTATTGATGCATTATTGTAGTATTGATATAGGAGGTTGTTGTATCGATATAAAGTTATTTCAAAGCTAATAGTGAATTTTGGTCAAGGTGTATTAATACAACGTATAAAGTATTGACACATGGGAAAATTTTGGTTGTGGTATCGATATAGAAGGCTTTGGTATCAATACCAGGTTGTTTCAAACCTAAAATCTCGACTTTGAGGGTAGTAGGTATCGATACAGGCCAAGAGGTATCGATATCAGGGAAAAAATTGTGCTTGGTATCAAAAGCTTTTTGTATCAACACTAGGAGTCAAAAATGCATATGGTATCGATACAGGGTTCATAGTATCGATACACTAAGGTCTTTGGTATCAATACAAAGTTCCTTGTATCGATACAACAGGGGAAAATGCCTAATTCATGTTATTTTCACCTTGTTCATACCATCACACTAAAACTTGAATTCAATCATAACTTTAGCCTAAAAAATCATCCAAAATCATATATAATTTCATGCAAATCATATAGACTTCATTTTTGGGCTTAAATATTAGGTTTTAACATCTTTAAATGATCTATTAAGCATGTCACAAGGTCATTTCATGAGAAAATATAGATTGATGAAAGGCAAGCTTGACCTTACTCCTAGTACCAGCTTATGCATGGTTTGTTACTGCTACTAGAGCTATGTCTCAGCTAATGAAATGCTGAAAGGTTTCTCTTTGGTACCATGAGTCACCATTTTGTCTACCCTAAATGACTCAAATGCCCTACTTTTCCTAAGTTTTTGAAGGCTAACAACGAATCCTATATAAGATATGTTATGAGCTTTGATAAAACAAACCTTTACACAATTACATCAGCCTTTACACTTCCAAAACAAAATCCTTATACCCATAACTCCTTCATCAGCCCACCAAAAACCTTTATAAAACCTTCTAAAACCATCATCATTCCTTATAGAACTTGCTTCCATTGTTATGACAACCATTAAGCTCATTTTTAGACACCTTTTTTGCTAGCTCATAACAAAGGAAGGTAAGGAAGAAAGCTATAAGTTTAAGGATCTTTCTACTCACCATTATCAATAAGGCTTTTCAAGCTTTTAGATATATATCTTATCCCTTCTCTTTTATTTTTATTTATATTTGCATTTTTATCATTTTAATAAGCTTAAACATGCTAACCATGACCTTATCTTAAGATTCTTATGTATTTTGTTACCTCAGATATGGTACATTTAGGTTCTTTTGGTGCTCTATTGACCTATCTATCATGTTTCTCCATTATTTTGAGCTTGTTTCGTCTTAATGATATGTTTTGATGCTGTCATAAAATTTCAGCAAGTATTTTTCTTTGTTTAAGCATGTTTATATCATTTTCACGGCATACGTCTTGTTGTCATGCATTTAACTATAATCTCCATGCATTCCCATGCTTATTTTTTGATACATTATCATCATTTTCATGATAAAATGTCATCTTTACATGTTTACACATGCCTACCATGCGTATAGTCATGAATATCATATTTGGTTCATTACACGTTCATCAAAATGCTTGTCTATTGATTGTCAAAAACCTATTTTCCTAAAATCCCCCAAGTTAAGGCCATGTTAACCTCAATAAATAAGGCTTAACATGGACTTAAGGTTTTTTATTCTTTGGTCATCCAATCTTAAAGATAAACCAAGTTTTTCATGTATGGATTTAGGGTTAAACATGGCTCAAGGTTCTATTTTTAGAAAAAATTTATCTTTTAAGGTTGTTCAAATTTGTTTGTGTCCTGATTTTTTGCCTGGAGTCATTATGTTGGCGGTATGGTCAGTGGGTTATCTCATCGTCCTAAACTACTATGGGATTGTGCAGGTGTGCTCGTGAAGCCCAAACCACTCATCTCTTTCTATCATGGATGTACAGATGTCTATGGCCCAAGTTTGTCCAAAAAGAAACCTGAGAAAATCAAAATTTCGCTATTTGTGTTCTAAAAACATTGTAGTCGTGACTTGAAAAGTCATTTTTGGACCATAAAAAATTTTTCATGAATATTTTGATCATTTTTCCTAGAAGGCATTGAATTATGTTTCCAACAGTATATTACTTACCTTCGAATCATTCCAGAATAGAGAGTTATAATTTTTTGAACTAATGCTATCTAGAATCAATTATTTCCATTTTGTTTGGACCATTTTGGCTTATCAAGAGATTTTTTATGAATTTTCAAAACCTCTTTCCTAAAAATTTCATAAAATCATCTTTCTAGAAAGGTATTATTTGTGATTTAATAATTTCGAATGAGCTCAAAATGATTTTTCAAAGTCTGTTGTACTATTTTCTCTATATGTGCTATCAATGTTGCGCTTTACCCAACTTCAAAAATTAGTTCCACTTGGGAGGTGATTTTTTAGGATTTTGGGAATATTTTTGCATTAAGCCTTATTAAGTAACCTTTCCAATGATACCTTTGCAAGCTCCTAAGATCTTTCCTAAGATAAATTTGGAAAGGAGAGACAGCGCATGATGTTGTCCTTGTTTTTAGCTTTGCTCAAAACTAATCGATTCTTTCAAAATCCTATTCTGGGATATTCAAATGTCTCTAAGTACTGATCAAGCTAATCGATTTAATAAATATGTGTCAACCTCATCCTAGGCTCGAATCAAATACAAGTTTTTTTTTTCACTTTTGTTAATTTTAATTTTCATTGTCTCTTACCTTTTAAATCAAAATTGTCAATTTAGTCGAGAATTTTTTATTTTGTCAAGAAACGTAAAAGATGTCACTTTGATCAAGAAATAGTCAATTTTTGTCAATTTAAATTTTTCAATCTCATCTTTTTCAAAAAAGGTCAAGAAATCAAATTTTCTCTCGTCCAGATTTTTCTCCTAACTTTTTCAAAATTCAAACCTAATTTTCATACCTTAAGCAACCATTGAATCCAAACACGTCTTAAAAATTGTTAACTCAATTATTTCAAGATAGTGGATCACAATTACAAGATACATCTCGACTGTCCCTCCATTTTTCTTTTTGTTATTTTGTTTGATTTATTTTATGCAAAATTGTCTTGTATTTTTTGTTTCACTAACACGTTTCTCTTTGATGTGATTAACTTGCATTCGTTTTTTTAAAATCATTTTTCAAAAATCACAAAGTCAATGTTTCATGTCGGTATCACTATAGTGCTCAACACGGGATATTCAATTTTCAAAACTAAATCCGTAGATCATTTTTATCAAAAATCTCTATGTTTCCCACTTTTGCGGGATGCATATGGGATTAGAACTTTTCTTTAAAACTCGAATTTATCATTTAAAAAAGTCATGCCTAAAATAGGGATTATATTGAAATAATTACAAGCTACAACCAAGGAACCGAAACCAAGCTAAGAAATATCTAGTGAGTACCGATTTCGGGCACTGTGGGGAGGTTCGTACCTCTTTGCATGTAAGCAACTCCGAAACCTAACTATTGAATCTTCAGACGATGCAAACCATAGAATTGGTGTTTTGAGTTTCGTAACTCAGAATATTATTTTCAACAGGCATCAATCATGCCTAGCCTAAATGATCGATGGCGACTCTAATTGTTGACCATTTCATGGTAGCCACCAAAGACGAGCTAGATGAATGATTGTCTGATGGTCCCCCTCTACGATCAAAGACTAAGAATCCATATTTTCTCACATTCTTAATGTCACAAGAAGGGAAAAGTCTCAGGTCAAGATCAACCTTTTTTATGTTGCACACACTTTCTCTCGCGACGAGTGTCAATGCACAGTGCCGACAAGTGTTACAAGTCAAGTGACACTAAATCAGTTGAGAATATTACAAAATAGCCTAAATACATCTTTAAAATAATATAAATTAAAGCTTTTGTATATTTTTCATTAAATAATAATTAACTATCAAAATTTTTTTCCCTAAAAAAATCTATTTCTTTATTTGAAAAAATAAATTCAACTTTTTTATTTGAGAAAATGATCAATCTTTTTAAATTTTAATATATTATTTTTTAAAAAAATTTAACCCCACTTTTATGGGTATGTCAAAAATCTAGTTTTATTAAAATTCTATATTCCCTATTGTAATCAGAACGTACAAACCTTCCACAATTTTTTTTGGATCAGATTAATTGTTATTAACCATCTCAAAAAACTGTTTTCTCTTTTAAACCATATATTTTTCCCATTAATTACTCAACTTGTAATGTATGTTGTATGCTTTTATGAGTAAAATTAACTGTTATTATTTTATTAAACCTTATCTATCCCCCATTGCAATCAAAACAAACAAACCTCTTATAATTCTTTTTGGATCAGATTAACTGCATTAACCATCTCAAAAAACTGTTTTCTCTTAAAGCATATATTTCCCCATTAATTATTCAACTTGTAACATGTGCTTTATAGTTTTATGAGTAAAATTAACTGCTATTAACTATCTTAAAAAAAAAACAGTTTTATCTTAAACCTTATATTTTCCCCATTAGAGTCATAACTTATATCATTTCTTGTTTTTTGTTTTTGGATTCACCGTAACTGGTATTTACTATCTATGGTGAGGCTTTGGTTCCAAGGTAATGCAAAGTATCTCAATTAACTTTAAGGACCTTCTGCGTAACGCTGCTCAGGCATACGGATATGCAAACCTACTTACTAGGTTTTAAGGAATGAGGAGAATTATCACAGGGCAGTTATCTGGAATCAAAAAATTTGATGAATATTTTAATTGAGAGTGAGTTTCATGAAAATCAAAACATAACAGACATGTTTGCAATTAAAAAAATGTGATTAGTTTGATGAGATCACATTGTGGGTTTGAAATATCAACGTTGAAAATGAATCCGTTGTTGAAACTTTCCAACAGATCAATCAGGATTATATGAATAAATATAATCTTGAGTTTCAAGGGAGAATTGACCTAAAGCTGAAAGTAATGAAGAACCTAAAATCTGTGTTAGATGACCTTTAATAGTTTCCCATATTGACAGCCAAATTTAAAAGCCTACCTGTTTATATTGATAATGTACATAGTAGTGTTAAGGTTTAAAGATATGTACATATGCATGTTTTCTCTGCCTTGATTTCAAACATCTATAGCTTAAATTTATTATTTTAATAATATTTAATGATCAATAGCAACATCTAAGCTTCAGTAAGGGCAAGAGAAAAGTACCGTACATCATATGTTACTTTAATTACATAAAGCAAATACAATTTCCCTTATACACAAGATTTCTAATAGTGGGGTAATGCAACAAGGAGTAAATAAAGAAATGGGTAGAACTTTTTTTCATCTCAAATACAATATTTTTGCTTAATTTGAAACAAAATGACAATTGCACCCCAAGCATTTGGCTCAAAATGGTTAATGCATGTTCCCTGTACTTAAAAGAGTAAAGTTCGAATCTTCTATCTTCAAATCTTAAAGTGGGCAAAAAAAATAAAAGATTTTTCTCATTAATGTTTTGGAGCCTTTTGCTTGCATAATAGATAAATAAATAATAAAAAAAGCATTGATAACAGTTCTCAGAAAAAATATCTTTAATAGTTATAATTAACATTTTTAAATCTATATTTATTCAAATCTAACCCAACCAAATGTACAACATCACTTACATACCACCTTGCCAAAATAGAGAAGCCCACAACACTTCACCTTAAAAAAAGATAAAGAAAACTACACATTTCACCTCCAGACCACTTTGAGATCACGTTTTGGTTTTGAAACCAATGACTACAACTATGACATCTACCAGCATTAGAAAGTTATGAATGATAAACTTAAAAAAATCGACACTAAACGCGAATCCCTTGTTGAAACACTCCAACAGACCAGTCAGGATTATATGAATAAATATAATCTTGAGTTTCAAGCGGGACTCAACCTTAAGCTAAAATTAATGAAGAAGCTAAAATCTATGTTAGATGATCTTTAATAGTTTCCCATATCGGTAGCCACGTTTAGAAACCCACCTATTTATGTTGGTAATGTACATAGTAGTGTTAAGGTTTAAAAATATGTACATATGCATGTTTTCTCTGCCTTGCTTTTAAACATATGTAGCTTAAATTTATTATTATAATA
>JBBYHL010453258.1:0-15785 GCA_038381835.1 Adansonia madagascariensis | reverse complement strand
ATTAAAGAACTCATTCTTTTGGTTCTTTTTCAATGTGGTATTCTATTCCACATATTATTTTGAAAATGTTTAACATATAGCAGGAAAGAAATAGCTATTTGGTAGAATGAAATAGAAAGGGGATAGGTATTAAGTAGTTTGGATAATTAAATAGAATAAACAAAGAATAATATTGCATTGTTTGGTTGACTAAAATAATTTTAAAGAATAGATAATGAATAGGTAAAAAAATGAATTTTAACTTTCAATTGTACATTAATATTTTAATTTTAAAAGTCAAATTTAAAAAGATTTTATTATAAAATATTTAAAAAATTATCTAATCATTATTACATAATATTTAATAATTCTAGCTTAATATTAAAATAATTTAAGTATTATATTTTAAGATATTTTATAAATACTATTTTTATATTATATTCAAAATATTTATAAATAATAATTACTATATAATAATAAAATAATTGATATTTAATAATACATTAAAATATAAAAATTATATTTAATAATACATTTAGACACAAAAATATATTTAAAAATATAATATATTATTATTTTTTATCAGATAAATACCCTTACTTTTCTCTCTCCTCTCATTTTTCCCAGTTTTTTCTCTCTTTGACTCACTCATTCTCTCTCTCTCTCTCTCTCTATATATATATATATATATATATCTCCATTTTAATCTTCAACAAAATAAAAACCCTAAAAAACCTAGTTTTCAATGATGATCAACGCAGCCTCCACTGTTTGCTTCCTCTTAGTCTCTTTTTTCATTTTTCTAGCTAGTTCTTTTTTTCCTAAAAATCACCCAAAACTTATAGATCTAAAAAAAATAACTCACGACTTTGACCTTTTTTTGCTACCCTTTGCGACTCCAAACGTCCTAATTTTCGAGCATGTTGTTGGCTATCGTCTCTTATTCTTCCTCCATAAATTTTAAGCCTCAAAGCCTTTTACAACTACTCAAACCTAAAAGCTTAAGAGAGAGAATTTTTTTTAAAAGAATGTTATTAGATTTTTGGTGATTTTTGCTTTTTTTAAAAAAAAAAATTTAAATCTAATAGTAGAATCATTTGTAAGGAGCATTTTGGAAAAAAAATTTATTTCTTGCTTGTCCTTTATAGCCTTTTAGAAAAGAAGCCCTAAATAGCTTATGGGCTTTTCCTAAATAAACCCCAAATGAGTCATTTTATAGAATGATGATTCTGTAATCAAGCGGCTATGTTATTATAATGCGTTAAATGATCCTACAATAGTATTTCAATTACAATAAACTAAACATGCAGTTACTTATTAGTTTCAATGACCAGAAATCAAAACCCTAGCAACCTCAACTAAAAAAAATTATTTAATACATTTAAAGATGAAACCATATCCAAATCTTTAACTCACTTTGGTGCATTTTTTTTTTCAAATTAAAGAACTAGAATTGAATCTTTTCATCCCTCGATATTAAAATAAAATTTAAATATAAAATCCATCAATTTATGGATAAATTTAATAAATTAGTATCACATCAAATAGAAGAGAAGATTTGAAATAGAAGTATCATGCTAAAAATTAGTATAACTGACTCAAACTTGAAAAGCTTCTTTAATCAACTTGAAATGGTTACAATTTTATTAGTCAAGAAAAATCAACAAATGGAACCTTTCTATTTAAAATTAAATTGATTTGATATTACAACTCAATAATTTAAACTTGAAATCAATAATGAAAAAACTAGATCGAATCAACCGATAAACTAATTTAATCGAAAACTGACTGGTCTAACAATTTAAACATATAAATTGAACTGGAGTTTTATTAAACCAGACAGAACCACTAAAAAATTGATGACCCAAAAAATCGGTAAAAAACTAGTAAAACTAGATTTAAGATGTCAAATCCAGATTTAAACCTAAATTTAATCCAAATTTAAAATCAAATTTTAAACCCAAAATACAACCTAAAAAACCTATATGGCCCAAACAAATTGAAACCCATTTAGCTTAAAAAATTTAAACCCAAAGTAAAAAAACCCTAAACCTACAGTAAAAAAATTATTTTTATTATAATTTATAAACTTATAATGAATTTTTATATTATTTATATTATTATTTTTATTTTTATTTTTATATTATATTTATATTTTTATATTTTTTAATCATTTAATGTTAAAATGTGATTGAATCAACAATTAAATCATTTGAATTGAACATGGATAATTTAATCAATTTGACTGTTGATTCAATTCTTTAATCCTCGTTCAAAATGATTGAATCTAATGACAAATGTCATGAATTAAAAATAATTTAAATTTAAAATTATCTAAAATTAAAATAATATGAATTTTCTTTAAATTTAAAATATCTCAATTCAAACTAAACCTAATCGTCCAATCATATCTCTACAATTCATACTAATAAATTATTGCTATATTAAGCTAAAACATGTGGAAAACGTTATTTCCTCCACGTGTATGCTAGGTTTGATTGCCACAGTTAAAATTAATCGTTAAGTCACAGCTGTCATGTCCTATAAACCTAGCAGTTCATAACCATTTACTCTATCAATATTAATATATTATGTTATAATTATGTATAAAATATTTTATATTATATAAATTTTAATTTATTGATAATTTATATTATAAAAATTTTAATATAATATTTAAATAATATTTTAATTATTTTTTATATTATATATTTATACAATCGTGTCTACATTTAATATCCAAAATATAGGACAATCCATCAGCAAACCGAAAGGGTTCCAGCTTTTGCAACACGTGGTGTATCAGACTTTGAATAATGAATATTATAACCCAACAATATTAATAACATTTAATTCATGGATTATTATAAGGTAAAATGCCTCATTTATTTGATTTTTATTTTTTTTAAAATATATATTCAATTACATATAATAAAATTTGATCTGCTTTATAAATTTTGCACCAATTAATTTCAAATGAAAAATTTTTATTTTAAAAAATAAAATCGAATAGATCAAGATAATTTTAATAAATATTTATTTTATTCCATCTACTGCCCAAGTTTTAAAATTACTAATTTACCATTAAAATACTTTATATATTCTTTATATTTTTAATATATATTAGATATATAAAATAAAATCATATATACTAATATTATATATATTTTATATATACATATATGCAACTTATGTGTAAAATAAAAAATATATATTAAAATTTTGTTCATAAATGTATTATGATATATTTTTTACAAAGTTTAGTTAAAATTTATTAGTAAAATAGTAGTGTTGGAGCATTTTGGTGCGATTATGTGCATATAACTTACATCCTGAAAATAGATATTTTTCGATATTTGTACGAGAGCGGTGTACAGATGATTTTCTTATTTCACCTACTATGGCAATGAATAAACAGCCGTCTTTAGCCACAAGTGTAGACCTCTAAAATCCCAAAAATACTCTTGCGAAAGTGAATTTGGTAATTTTAAAAATAATTTTATGAATATAATATATATAAAGTATTAAAATATAATATAATAATGTAATTTTAAATTTGTATAATATATTAAATATTTTAAAGATAATTATAATATGATAAAATTTATTATAATAGATATAAATTTTTAAGGTTAGGCCAAATCTACAAATGTCACCATAACTTCCCTAATATCCCTATGAAACTCGTGAACATTTAATGCCCCTCTCGTAACCCCCCAATTGCCATTACTGCAACTTTAAACGAGCTTTTTTAACTTTCCATTTTTCCCCTCCCATGTCTGCCAACACCATTTCCCCACACTACAAATACTCACCCTTTTTAAGACAAGACAAGACTGAAAACCACAACCAAAACCATTAAAAAAGAAGATTATTAAATTCAAAGTCAAGGGGAGGAACCCAAAGTTTTTTTATTGAAATAATGACGGATTTGTTCTGCCCAGAATGTAAGAAGTTGACAGAGGTTGTCTTTGACCACTCTGCCGGTGACACTATATGTTCCGAGTGTGGGTTAATTTTGGAGGCTCACTACGTCGATGAAACCTCGGAGTGGCGAGTCTTTTCGAACGACTCAGCTGATAATGACCCTGTCCGTGTTGGCGGACCTTACAATCCTCTTCTTACCGACGGTGGGCTTTCCACTGTCATTTCCAAGCCCGACGGAGGTTCCAGTGAGTTTTTGTCTTCGTCTATGGTGAAGTGGCAGGGCCACGCTTCCAACCCCGACAGGAATCTTATTCAAGCTTTTAAGGCTATTGCTGCCATGTCCGAAAGGTTTGATCCTATCATCTTAACCATGGTGAAAAGCTAGGTTTTGTTTTATTTTTTTTCTTTTCGTTTTTTCGGGGCGGGGGGTTGTTGTTGGCTTTGTTTTGTTTTTGCAAAGGCAATTACAATATTTGATATATTACAAGAATATTATAATTCATGTATAATATAAATTTTAAAATATAAATATAATACATATAAAATAATTAAAATATAAAAATTATTAATATATATAATTTGAATTATAAATATATAAAAATTTATATAAATATAAAAAATAATTATTTTACATACTAACAATAAAAAAATTTTATAAATTGAGTTTTTAAAATGATCACCTTTTATTTATTTATAATTTATTTTTTAAAATATATCTTACTTGGCATATGTTGTCTCACCAATTTTATTTATAAAATTTTTAATTTTATTATTAATATATAAAATATTTTAAAAATAATTATAATATAATAAAATACAAATACATAAATTACGAAATTGTATCTTCCTTGATAAAAAGTTAAGGGCCAAGTCTAGTAGAAACCTTTTGAATGGACCGAACACTCCCTTGATTGTTGTTTTAATAGGGATATGGATTTTTCTTTAAAGATGCTCGAATTTAAAGGCCAACAATCATATCAAGCTTTTAACATTTTTCATTTTTTTCCTTTCTTTCCAAACTGTGAGCATTTATTTATTTATTTATTTTCTGATAAAATTTCAAGTGTAAGTGACGCAATCAATTACCACATTTTTGTTTCAGGTTGGGACTTGTCACAACCATAAAGGTACGTCAGCTACTTTAAATTGCGTTTGAGGTTTTCTACTTTATGAAGTATTAACTTTTGTTTGTCAGTTTCTTACATTCAAAATCTTTAACTGTGTTCTCATGGGGATTCCTTTATTGTTTTTATTTAAAGAAATGGATGTTGAGGGGAACTAAATATTGAAATGCCTTTGCAAAATGAAGATGGAGAACTTGCAGTTTACAACTAAGGGTGATAGCGATTCGATTTGGTTTTGAAAAGAAATTATGGTTAAACTCCTGGTTTAAATTTAGTGGAAAAATTGATAGAGGGAGCCATTTGCTGTAGGAAAACCTGCTGACTACTATATTTCAGAGGACCATTTTTAACACATTGCTAGTTATTGTTAATTGCTACTTAATCGCTTCTTCCCCATGGCCTATTCCACAAACTGCACGAATTTAAGAACGATCTTTGAACTGTCTCTTTGCTCAGTGGATATATGGAATCATCATAACAATGTTAAACATGTTTAAACTGCAAAAAAAAAAAAAAAAATCCTGAATTCTTTTGACTGTCTTCGCCATATATGTTTCAGTTTTCACGCTGATGGAATGATCACTATAAATTTCTCTTTTTCCCGTTCGTTAGTTCTGTGTCTTGTTGTCTCCGAGGATTTTCCGATTGAAAAGTGCTTACATGCTTTGCCACTTATTATTAATTGGGTTGTTAGGATCGAGCTAATGAAATATATAAGAAGGTTGAAGATCAAAAACTGCTTAGAGGACGGAATCCAGATGCGATTATGGCTGCTTGCCTCTACATTGCTTGTCGACAAGAAAACAAGCCTCGAACTGTTAAAGGTTAAGAATATTGGAATTTCTACCCTTTCCCCCTTTTAATCAATTTAGTTTATGCCTTTTTTTTTTTTTTTGAAAAAAGGTTTCTTCTAAATGTGGATTTCTACTAGAAATTTGTTCTGTTGTAAATGGCACGAAAAAGAGAGAAATCTGCCGAGCTAAAGAGTTCATCGTGAAACATTTGGAGGTAGAGATGGGTCGGTCGTTGGAGATTGGAACTATACATGCTGGTGACTATATGGTGTGTATTTTCTGCAGTACTACAAATTTTATTTCATTCCTCTTCTTTCTCAAGGAAATTTTCATCTATTAGATGTTTTCGAGTCCTTAGTGCTTCTATTCGACAAAATCTTTTACATATTTTCCCTCTTTTAACCTGTAGAGGCGTTTCTGTTCCAATCTTGGAATGACTAATCGAGATGTTAAGGCCGCGCAAGAAGCTGTGCAGAAATCTGAAGAGCTTGACATTAGGTTTGTTGTTTTTCATCAAACTTTTAACACGGTAGAAACCTTTAAACCTTAATGGTTTTCATGCTTTCGAATCCTTAGAATATGCTGTCTAACAATATATATGTTGATTTCAGCATCAGTTCGGTGTGTGATATCTCCACGTTAGTTCTTGCTTCGTAATTATCAGTAACACAACTTTAAAGAAATTAATTAACTCCATGGTCTGTTAGAGGGGGAATGGGAAGTAGAATAAAACCCGAAGGGAAGAAACAAGTGGAAATGGGAGATTTAAGGTTTATTTTGCCTTAATCCTATATGAAAGCCTTGTAATGTAATGATGATGTCGTACAGTCATAGAAAAACCCGAAAATGTTTGGGAAACTGCTTTGATTTCTCTTGCTTTACTTTTGCAGGAGGAGCCCAATTTCAATAGCGGCAGCCATTATTTATATAATATCTCAACTATCAAATGACAAAAGGCCTCTCAAAGGTCAGAAATCTGAAAAAAGAAAACCAATTCTTTCCCCTAGTTTTATATAGTTCTTACCCTTTTGTTGATGTTTAATACACTATGGTTTCAGATATCTCAGTTGTTACTAGAGTAGCCGAAGGAACCATTAAGAGTTCTTTCAAGGATCTTTTTCCACACTTGTCAGGGCTGATACCTTCGTGGTATGCTACCGAAGAAGATATCAAGAATCTCCAGCCCTAAAAATAAAAATAAAAAAATTGCAGAAGTTGAAAAAAAAACTTAAGGATAAAATTTGGATTTCATTACGGACATTAGATTGAGATTTCTAGACAATGATACTACCCTGTTGGGTCCCTCATGGAAATAGAATAGGTTTCTCTCCCATCTTGTGTTGAACTGGAATGAGAAACTAACCATTCCTTACTTCATTTAAATTGAGCCCTTTGGGCAAGTGTTTCTTCTGAGATGCCCCAAATACAAAATGGGACCATTTCTGTGTCTTTTCTTTTCTTTTTTTTTTTTAAGGGTCATAGTTTGAGAATAAGTGAATGAGTTATAAATATTATAATTTGAATTTATTAGATGTCAATTTATAAAAATAATTGTGTGAATAAATTAAGCTACGCCTTATATTCTAGTTATAATTTTATTGTATTTTATGTTACTCGAATTTAAGTATGAATGTCAAATACAAATATATATATGTTTAATTTTTTTTAATCTTTTATGTATTTAAAAAATTTTTGAATAATTATATCTTTACACTTATATTCATATATGTATCAAATATAAATTTCATCATGAATACTTGAAGAATAGTTAAGAGTCGTAGTAACATACATTGCATTTGTGTTGATCACTATTTTGCTTTTTGGATAAATGCAATTTCATCAAACCAAAAGAAGCAAGGGGTAGTGGACCGAACTGCCCCGAAAGAACAGGGAAACAGAAGCCAAAACAAGCCCAACAGTTTATAACGTGCTCTTCATCTCCGTAAAGCCATTATGTAGCTTAAGTTATTGACATTCCGCAACAGAAAAAGAAGAAAATTGTTTAGAAACAAAGATGATCTATTTTAAACCTATGTGAAGACACATAAGGGAGTTTTAACATTTAAGAGTTTTCCTGACCAACCAACTAATCCATTAGTCAAATTCTTAACTTAGTGGTAACCTTTTTCACTAGTTTTACTTCAACCATTTCATTATCTATCATATTTTCGAACAAAACAAAACGAAACATACAAAAAAAAAAAAACCGGATGAGCTGAAAAGTGGCAAAAAAATTGAAAAAAAAAAATTGTTAGTAGAGTGATTCTTGGTGAGGTTTCAATTACAGCTGTGAATTCTTGCTCGAATGTAAAAATATAATTAATTTATTCAAACTCAAATTTTAATCTAATTTAATTTTATCAAAAAGTCAATAATCTGAAACTGATTAATTTGAATTCAAATTAACCTAAATAATTAATCAGAAAATAATTTAAATCTAAAATAATTAAATTTAAGTGTTAAATTTAATCGATCTGAAATCGATTAATCTAAATATTAAATTTAATTAATCTAAACTCAAAACAACTCAAATTTATAATTATCTAAATTCTATTAATTTAAATATTAAAATTAAATTTAAAATAATTAAAAATTAAAATAACCTAAATTAATTTGATTTGAGATTAATTTGATTGGCAGAATTGATCAGTCCAGTATAAGGACGTGATTTGAGATGATTGGACAAATTTTGTCGTGTAATATGTGAAGGTTAAAGTGAGCAAAGTCAGATCGAACTGGTTTTGCATGAAGCATGGGGTTTGTCTTTTTCTTTGTATGGTCTTTATCTTTGTCTTGGTGGAGACAAGTGGCCACGCCATTGTTTTTCCCATTTTATTTTATTTATTTATTTATTTATTTTTTGGGTGAGCGTGTGCAAACAAAACAAAGAGGGACACCAAAGCCTCGGGGGATCATGCTCAGTGTCCACTGACTTGTTGCGGTAAAAAGTTTGAATGAGTTTCAAAAGTATAATAAAAAAATAATAATTTAAGAATTTTGGATGTTTAATATTATTAAGAAAATCATTTAAAAAAATTAAAATATCTATTATAGATATATATATATATATATATATATATGGTGTCGGTTTTCTTTTCTGATATTTGATCACTTCCTTTTTGAACCCATGATTTTAGCACCGCAAAAGCATCCTTCGCCATCCTTTCGGTTTTGGTTAAATTTTAGCTGTGAAAAACTGTTTTAGAAGGAAACGCAACTTGTTTAGGATTGTCTTGGTTGCCAAAATGCTGGCAGCCAAAAGCATGCCTAAGGTGGCTTTTAGGCTAATTTAGCATCATTGTTAGAGGCGATAAAATATATTTGAATTCAAAAATTTATTTGAAAAAATTTAAGTTCGAATCTAAAATAAATTCTATTTAATTAAAAAGTTAAAAATTTAAATTTAAAAAAATTTAAACTTAAAATGATCCAAACTCGAAATTATTAAGTTCAAAAAAGTCTGAACCAGAGACCAATGTGACTCTAAACTTGAATTTAATATTAAAAATAAGAATAGTAAAATTATAATTAAATAATTTTTTACAAAGTAAAAGCTTAAATTATAAGTGTTACTAATTTTTTTATAACAAAATTATTTAACAAATTAATTTTATATAACAAATTAGTTTTATATCATTTCGGTATTAACAAATATTGATTTTAATAAAAAAAAATTAAAAATATCCTTTTTTATGCTTATTTATAAAATTAGTATTTGTTGTCATTGGTCAGTAGTGTCACACGTGAATTTTAATTTTTTATGAATTTTTAAAAATATAATTGTATATTTTAGAAATAAATAAAATTAATAAAATGTGTATCAAAGAAATTAGCATTAAGATACAAAGTTTATTTCAAATGCAAATTATATCAAATTAATATAAAATTTAATATATTATAGTGTTATGTAGAATTAAGAGTATGAAAATAAAGAAAATTAATGTAAGTTTTAACTCTTTTTCATTAATCATATTAATTTATTTACTTTTTATTATTAATAAAAATGGAAAACAAAGAAAGTTAATGTAAACCTTAATTTTTTTATTTATTACAAAATAAATTTATTTAACAAAAGTAAACTAAAATGTTCATTTATAAATTTCATAAATCCTATCAATAGTAAAAAAAATTTATAATAGTAATTTAAAATTTGAGTAAATAACTTTTTTATTCATTAAAGTTAATAAAAAATTAAATCTTTAAAAATAAAGTAATTAAATGTAAACTTTAAATTTTTTTAATTATTATAAAATAAATTTATTTAATAATTTTTTAATAAATATAAAATTCTTACTTATAAATTGGATAAATCTTATTAATAGGAAAACACTTAGTTTTAATAGAAAATTTAGTTTTAAATTAAGATCAGATAATTATATTAAAAAATTTTGCAATAATCAATTAGTCATATTTCTTTTTTTATTATCTTACTAACTCTTAAATCATATTCTTATACTTTTATTTATTCTTCAAATATAGTTATTTGTCCATTTTGATTTAATTATTAGTATTTACAATTATATTTTTATGTATGGATAATATAAATTATAATATATTTATATGTTAAAATTCGAATATAAAATCAATTATTTTAAATATGGATATATTTTTGTAATAAATTATTTAACAAATTAATTTTATATCTTTTTTATGCTAACAACTATTGATTAGAATATATAAATATAATTAAATATTTCTTATTATGACAAAAGCTTATTTTAAAATAATAATAATGAATTAATAATTTTATTTTAGATATAAATATTTGAATTATGTAAAAATTATTATATCTAACAATAAAATAAGATGATGTAAGAGATACCGAACTCGAGCCCGGAACATTCTAAACCTGAAATAGCATCTCAACCCGAAATAACCTAATTTGAGCCAGCCTAAACTTGCCCAATTGCTACCTCTAATTGTAGTTGCGGTTAGAAAAAAAATAATTTAGAAAAAATGAATTTAAAAATTATCATAAAAATTGCTATAAAAAGTTAAAAAATTTTAAAACAAACATGATATTAAAAAGTAAGTAATTAGATTTTTTAGTACTATTCAATTAAATTAATATTAAGATACACAAAAAAAATTTAAAATATTAATAATCAATATAAATTATTGTGAAATTAAATTTTAAAATATAAAAATAAACTTTTTAGATATTAATAAAATCACATACAAACATAATATATTATTATTTAAGTATATTTAGGCTTTGCTTGGGAAGATAGAAAGAAATTTGAAAAAAATGAAAAAATTGAAAAAGGAGAAAAGTGAAAAGATGAAAAATATATTTTTTCATTAGTTGTGCTCGGTAAGAAAAATAAAAAAGTGAAAAGAAAAAATAATTTTCTTTTCTCTCATTGCTTGGTATGATTTAAATATGAGAGAAAATTAAAATTATATTGTTTATAATTATACCCTTTGTAAATTAGGATAAAAAAACAAAATAAAAAAATATGAATTACATACTTAACTCGCATTACTCTCGTTTCCTTTTTTTTTTCAATTTGAAGTATTTTGTTTTTGTTAACAGGTATGAAAAATGATAATCTTTACTATTTTTTTTCTTTCATTTTTATTTTTAGCCAAGCACACTCGAGATTTATTTTCTCTTCGCTTTTTTACCCTCCTCTATCTATCCTTTCACTTTTTCATCCAACTAAATATATCTTTAATGCTAAATATTTGAAATAAATTAAAAAATAATAGTTTTTATACATTCACGTAAATCTTATAAAATATATATATTAAATTTTTTACATCAAAAAAAAAAAAAAAAGCTAAGTGTAATATTATTGTGAATAAAAAAATAGATGTGAGTGTTTTAGTAAATTTATATTGGATTTGTTGTTGGCAAGCTGCAAAAGCCAGCAAAAGCACCAATTTGATGGCTTCTGCAGTCTGCGCATTTTCTGCTGTGGAAAGAGTTTTTCCATGGTAGCACGTTTACCATTGCTGTGGAAGGTTTAGTCTCCAGAGTAAACAGTAAGTATTAATAGATATATCATTTTTATTTTGATATTAATATATATATTAATATTAATATATTTTAATATATCATTATAGGTTTATCAATTTTAAAATTTTTTAATTTATATATAAAAATATTTTTAAATATGAAATAAATAAGATTCAGTAAATTTTATATATTAAATATATCAATTATATATAATATTTTTTAAAAAATTTATCGAGTATAATAAAATTAATATCAGTCTATATAAAACTAAAACTTTTTAATGACTATTGATATAACTAATATTCATCAAATTTATAAAGAATTATGTATTATATTTATTAAATTTATTATTAATATCAATCTAATTTTTTTAAAAGCTTATGTCATGTAGCAGTTGGTACAACCAAAACAAGTTAGTATCTATCAGTATTGCTGCTACAAGTTGATATCAAAATCGAAATAGTACCAAAAGCTACCAGTATTGTTTAATTAAAAATCAATTAGTACCAACTAATAACCTATATGGTAAAGACCACCATGTTCCCAAGCCAAGCACAATGGTAAATGCCCCTTAATGTTGGGAATAAAATTCACCTATAATCCATTTCATTTTTATTCGTAATTTTTAAAAATTATATTTATTTTGTGCAATCTTTATTAATATTTTATTTTCATTAATGACTTTTAAAAATTAAATTTTATTTATCTATAATTTTAAAAAATTATATTTACTATCCATAATCTTTCAAAAAAATTTTATCATTTATCCATTTTTAAATCAAAAATAAAAAAAATATATCCATTTATTGACATGACAAAAGTCATATACAAATTTTTATCAGCTTTACGTGTATCAATTTTTTTATGTTTTTGAAAAAATTATATAGCATGCATGTACTCTATATTTAATACACTTAATTTTACTAAAATAAAACTTATTTTTTGGAGTTTCAATTGAAACTTTATTACCAATTTTTCAAAATCAATATTTGTAACCAATTTTTTTTAATTATTAAAAGAAAAGCACATATGGTTGTTATGTTCCCACAATCTCTTACTTTTTCATATAAGTATGGAGTTTACTCCGAAAAATATATTATGTATAGGTTATGCACATCATAAAAAATTTTCATCTTCCAAAAGAGTATTTTTGAAAAGATTTTTTTAAAAGATTATATGATTTGATGCTTTTAAATTAATTTTTCATTCAATTTGTTGAACTTTTTAAATTATTAATATCTTTTTTATATTTTATATTAAATAAAATTTACATGATATTAACTTTTTATAAACCTTTATATGTGTGCATCGTGTCACGTGACTTGATGATTAATGCTTATTTGAATATTTCGTAATTTTTTAACTTTAACTAATAAATGGATGAATGATAAAATATTTTAAAAAAATGTGTATATTGATATATTAAACTTTTAAAATTTATAGATGAAAATAAAATATTAATCAAAGGTCGAAGGTAATAACTGTAACTTTTGAAGATAATAGATGAAAATGAAATATTAATAAAGGTAGTAGATGGTCATTCAACATTTATAGTTCATGGATAAAAATGAAACATAGGTAAAAGGTTATGGATCACCAATAAATTTTACTCTAGATTTTAGTTATCTTATGATACTAATTTCAATATACGGTAATTTTAGACATGACATAATTAACTAATATAAAGATGATGCAAAAAACAATATAAAACATGACAAAATAAATATAATACAAAAAATATCATAAAAATGACATGAATAAAAAATATCAAAGTATATATAACATAAATTATTGATATTATCAGAATTTATATAAACATATTACCTTTTACCTATGATTTAAACAAATAATATTAATTTGACATAAATACAATAATATTACCCGTCTAAGTCCAAGTAGTCACATTCAAATAAGGCTTTTGTAAAAGAATTTTCAATAAACCTCGTAATATTAAATGTGATTACATAAATACGACTTAAATAAAATTAAAAAAATAACATAATATAAATACATATCCAAAAAATAATATAATTTATATTATTAACGTATTAAAATTAAAATAAATATATAATATTTTAAATATAATTATAATGTAATCAAATGCATTAACATAGTGTGAATACACGTTCCAAGAGATATAGTTTGCAGCTAATTTGTTGGGTTCCTGTAGGTGCGAAATTAGACGATAAATGATCATAGATGACATGAGAAAAGTGATTGGAATTACCAATAAAATTTTCATTTTAGTTTTTGACCATACGATAATGGACGCCAACACCAACCAAAAGCTAAGAAAAGGCTCATCTCTCAAAACACAAGCTCTAAGTAAGAGTCACCATCAAACTTCTTCAACATATATTTCAATTAAATCCGCTAATTTTGAATAAATGCAAAAAATATTATATAAAAAATACATATTTAATAAATATAAAAATAATAATATAATGAACATGATATGATGTATTTAGATATGATTATTTATAAAAAAATCGTATAAAACATACTAATTATTTGTGAAAATATAAATTGAAAAGAGTAGATAATGGTGATGAATGGAAATATTCTTATTTTTTTTCTTTTACCTTTCAAGATGATTAAGTAATACGCTTTTATTATTTTACTAATGTTTATCTTAATTATCAAATTTGTATATATTTCATCCTCATAATAAAATATGCATTGGCCTGGTTGTGCTATATGGTTCCGAATTTAAAAAAGGGAAAGCCATAATAATAATAATAATAATAATAATGTGTGAATAAGAATAAGGTAAGATTAAATTGAAGACTTAATTTAATTGTTTTATTTAATCACCTTTAAAAAATAATATCGAATAATTTTAAAATGCAAATGATAACAAATCTTTTTTGCTATTTGCAAACTAAAATTCTTTTGTACAAAAACTAATTAATAATAAAATTTAAATATAAACTTGTCTTTTTTATTTAAACCATTATATTTTCAAACTCTACGTTTTAATTAATTATGTTGCATAATAATGTAATTCTTTTATGAATATAAATTTGCACGCAATATACAAAGGTTATTTACTTATTTTAGTACATCCAGTTAAGGACTCATAATTCTTTCGAAATTTTTGTAAAATTTTGTACAAAGACAATAATCAAAGTCCATGATAGACCTGTGTATATAGGTTGGGTTGAACTTTAAAAATAACTTTTGTTAATTTTAATAGATTTATAATTAGAATTAATATTTAATAATTAAAATATATTTTTATTTAAATTTAAGTATAAAATATATAAATATTTAATATAAAATTAAATATTTTATTTTTATTAATTATTAACATTAAATATAGATAATTTAAAAAAATTTTAATTTAATTTAAATCTAAACGGCGACTCATTCGTCTCATGAAACAATTTTAGTCTATATGATGCCCTCACTTAAAGCGCTTCTGACTGTTTAAAGGCTGATGGTGTGGTAGATTAGACACTCCTGGCCTAGTTTCTGACTTTATTTTTTGGACCATTACATCTAATTTTCATTAGAGGTAGCAATTAGGTGTGTTCAGACGGGTTCGGGACGGATCATTTTGAGTTCGAATTTTTTTGAGTTTGGGCTGATTCGGATTCGGGTTAATTCGGGTTCGGGTTCTTTCAGGTTCGGGTCCATTTGGGTTCGGGCTAATTCGGGTTCGGATCCATTCGGGTTCGGGCTAATCCGGGTTCGGACCAATCCGAGTTCGGGCCAATTCGGGTTCGAGTTCGGGTTCAGGTCGGGTTCGGGTTTAAGTATAGTTTATATCAATTTTTTTATTTTATGTTAAATGTAATCACTTTTACGTAATTTTAAATTCTAAGCTAGGCACGAATTTAGCCCCGTTTGGCTCGAAAAAAATTTTAGTTCGGTTCTATGGGTCTATCCATGGCTCGAAAAATTTTTGAATTCTAAGCTTAGGGCCGAATTTGTCCTGGCCGACCCATTTAAGTACAAATCATTGTTCATAATATTAAAAAGTTATTTTTATATTAA
>JBBYHL010453247.1:0-15788 GCA_038381835.1 Adansonia madagascariensis | reverse complement strand
TCTCAGTTCATGCCCCATCAAAATTGATCTTCTCAAGTTGCCCTTGCGGGTTTTCAACTGTAGTTGGGTTGGTTGCCTAGATGTCCAGATACAATGATCAATGTATCGATACTATAAACCACTGTATCGATACATGTTGATATGTATCAATACATTTCTTTCCAGAATGCATGTTTTAGTCTCAACATGGCCTAGTATTGATACATGAGGTCCTATATTGATATAGAGGCTCATGTATCTATACATCACATGTTGTATTGATACAAATGGGGAGATTTCAAATTTTTGGATCGTTGGAACATTGCACCGATACATGAGAACCATGTATGTATA
Source organism: Adansonia madagascariensis (assembly GCA_038381835.1). Lineage (NCBI taxonomy): Eukaryota > Viridiplantae > Streptophyta > Magnoliopsida > Malvales > Malvaceae > Adansonia > Adansonia madagascariensis. The sequence continues at coordinate 15,455 of JBBYHL010453247.1, read as the reverse complement.
TATTCAAGTAAAATTATGAATTTTCTTATATATTTTATCCTTGGACACCTTAAGCTACATCATTTGATGCCACATCTTTGCATTTAACTTTGGCATGATCCCTAGGCCTTTTTGACCTCCTCAAAATACTTTTTCGCCGGGCGACAACATCATTGCCCCCTCTCACGTCCATGCTCCAGATTGCTAAAAATTGGCCTGGACAAAATAAGGTGTCCATAGTGCCTAATCAACCATTTATCTCCATTATTATTCTCACTGTTTAGAGGCTCTTACTAAATCATCAACCTGGCCTTAGTGAGATTGTAGGAAATGCTCTAAATCTTGAATTCTTAGTGTTAAAGTCTCATTCTCAACTTAGTATGCTCTCAAATATTAAACTCCAACTTCTAGACATCTATTATTTTTATGGTAAGTTAATGCAAAGGCATAGATAATAACAAGCTTATCTTTATTGACCCTAGCCTCTTTTTTCCATCAATATACCTCTTTTAATGGGTAACTATTTTCACCTTTCACTCAGTTGATACTTATCAAGGCACCAAAACTTGCTTATTTTAATAAGTGCCATGTACTCTTTCGGCAAACTCTTAAGATCCTCTTTGAAGTAATTTTTCTCTTTGACTACCTAATTCATTTCACCATCTCGAAGATAGAGGTCAATTTCCAATTGACTTTTTTCTTCCTTTAAATGAGTGATTTCCTTAGTGAAGGTTGTCTTTCCTTGTTTGAACTTACATTTAAACAATTTGATCTCAAAAGGGAATTCATCAATTGTTACTTATGATGTTCTCCACTTATCATTCTTAGACTCATACTACTTTCTCTCCAATATAACTCCATACATTGGGTTTGTGTCCAAGCATGGAAAGGAAGCTAAACTTTTGACTTATAGTTAGGCTCACAATAATAAAAATCCTACTACTTAAGGTCTTGAATGAAAAAGGATGAATTGTCAGCACAAAAATTATAGTAGGACTAGGATAAGTGTATAGCTAGTGCTTCCCCATAATCTTATAAGTGGTACACAATTGTAATCTCAATATAAGTATATGATTGTCTGTGGTGAAAACCAAAAGGCCTTCTATACCACCTCTTCCCTTCCGAGATTCTAAAGTCTTTGGGCCTATTGCTCTTCAAACTTATCTTAAAGCCTTTCCTTCTAAAGGACCTTAGAGATGAGGCTGAAGTTAGGCAAAAAATTATATGACATTCTCTTCACTTTGAGGCAAAAATGGTTTACAAGCCAAATATGAAGAAGTGGCATGAATCCAATTGAATAACTTATCCTTATTTTTTTGTAAAAGCTGAAGGCTTAAATAGTTTGAACAATGATAGCAAGTGCAAGATTTATGTTGTAGCATAATCAAAAAAGAAATTTGCTACCATCCCTTCATCATAGCCTAATGTTTTTGAAAATATGACTAGATTGTATATTGCCAATGCATAGATATCCTAAATTTTTTAAATGTCAATGGTATTTGCCAATGATTCCTTCAGATTGCCCCATAAGATGTACTCACTGCTCTTTTTCACCTTAATATGACTCTCAATCCAGGACTCCATTACCCGAAGAATCTAAGCTAATCTTTTCTTGAAAGTTGGAGGTTGCAAAACCTTATAGTATATTGTATCAGTCTTGGCCCTCTCAACATTGAGTAATGCAGTATATTTGTTGACTCCAAATATTCACGATTGAAAGTGAAGCATTGGTATGCCGAGTTGCAAAACAAAGATGCTATTCGTAAGAGGTCAACATCCAAATGGACCTATAGTAAAAAGATTTTGTCTCCATACCTCTCATAAGTGATTCTCTTTAAGTATTGTTTCAATTGGTCCATATATGTTTCAAATCTGTCAATCATCCTGATAGTACCCTATCATGACCCTTTCATGCATTATTGAGACATACTCGGGTTTGAGAACATCCTCGTTATCATGATATTAGCACTTTGACCATGCTCATACTTCTTCGAAAGGCTTCAGCTTAGAAGTGGATTGTTGCTTCATGACACACGCCACTTGTTAAACACTAAGCCATTAGCCAATTGTCCCAAAATGATGATGATTATGATGAAATGATCTATGCATCAAGCAGAAAAATGAAAAGGAAGTAAGTTAGTGATAATACAAAATAATAAGCATAAGAATAAGAGAATAAAAGAATAACAACAAAAGTGCATTATATGGAGGGGTACTCATATGGATAGATCACTTCCTCCTAATAATCGAGACACTTATCTCACCATCGAGTTTGGTAGGAATCTAATGCAAATGCATGTCCATGGTGTGTTAATAGATATTTATTCGAGAACAAAGCAGTCCTAGATAATCACAAGACAAAACCATGAAAGGTAGAAAGGTTAGAAGATAAAGATAAAAGGAAATTATCTAAATAATGATCGAAACTGAATAAAACAAGAATAAGCGTGACATAGCTATCATAGACTTAACGTTCTAAGTCCCTAGTGGAGTTACCAAGTTATCGCTACGTACCCCTTTCCATAACCATAAATATGCATGATTACTTAAAAAAAATATGGTGTAGGTATGGTGGTTAGAACCTTTGGATTATCCCTTAACGAGATCTGAATAAGGCATAGTAATATGAAGGGAAGAAAGACTATTAGGCAAAACACTTACCCAACTAGTCTCAAAAGGCTACCAAGAAGTGCCATAAAATTAGAGTTGTACTAATCATTTTGGGCTAGGCATGATTGGATGCTTATTAAAAATAATATTTCAAGTCACTAAACTCAAAACATCAATTTCGAGGTCTGCATGGTCCAAAGATTCACCAATATGGTTAAGGAGTTAGTTACGCTTGGGGAAAGATTAGCACCCTATAACACCCAAAATTAGTACCCGCTAAACATGTTTTATTTTAGTTTTAGTTTAATTGGTTTTGCTTTATCATTAATTTGATTTAATCCCTTTTAATGCATGAGTGTTTTTGTGAAAATTGTAGATATGGGTTTCGAAAGAAAATTTAAATCACTTAACTCAGAGGCATAGATAACATAAGGATTTTTGTTGAAAATAATTTTTGGATTAAATTTTGAAAATTTAGGTATTCTATGTTAGGCACTGAGAGATACCGACATAAAACATTCCCTTGTAACATTTGGAAATGATTTTAAAATATGAATGCACGACGATCATTATAATCCCTAATGGTGATAATCTAGATATGTTGAAAATGAGGTTTCAATCGAAAGACCTTTGGGTAAGTTTTGGGGGGGAGAAAATTCAGATTTTAAATAAAAAACAAGGTTATAGTATCTTTTTAGAGAGCAGGTTAGAGTATCACAAGGGTGAAAATTTTAGATGGGTTTAAAAAAGTTTCAATTAGAAGTCCTAAGAAAGTCTAAGAGAGAAAATTTAAGTTTTAAAATAGGTTGGAATATCCCTTTAAAAAGTAGGTTCTATGTGTCCCCAAATGTGAAAATTTTGATATTTATGGAGAAAATGAATATTTCAGGGGAAAAAGATATTTGAGAATAGAAATCAAGAATTTAAATAAAGTTATCTTTTCGTTTTAGCCTTTATCTGAGTCTAGAGGGTTTGTGCTGCAGGATGTGACTCCATGGGGAATCAATTGGATGCACTTTAAGACATTTAAACATCCTAAAAAAGGTGGCTTGGGAAAACTTAGAGACATTTGAGTGCCTCGAAGTGGGAATTCGAACAAATCAAGTAATTTTGACTAATGTTGAAAATAAGGGACAACATCATAAGTCCCCATTTTCGAATTTATTCAAGGCAAATTCAAAGATATTAGGAGCCGAATGAGGTACCATTAGAAAGGTGGCTCGATAAAGTTTAATGTAAAAATATTGCAAAAATCCTAAAAAATTACTTTCTATGAGGAATTAATTTTTGAAAAGTGGGTTTGTTTTGACACTGGCAGCATGTGCAAGGGAAAGGGCATAAAGGAATTTGAAAAGTCATGCCAGACTCATTCAATGTCATTAAATTGCAAACAATAGCTTTCTAGAATGGAAATTTCACAAACTTTATAGGAAAAGAATTTTAAAAATTAGAAAAATTATCTAGTGGGCCAAAATAGCCCAAACAGAATGCAATTTATTGGTTTTAGGGGTTTTAGATAGCAAGGGTTCAAAAAATAGTAATTCCCCTATCTAAGATGGTCTAGGTGCAAATGAGACATTGCTAGAAAGGCAGTTCAATGTTCTTTCAAGAAAAATATCAAGTAATTCTGGAAAAATGCATTTGGTCTTGAAAACAATTTTTTTAATAGTGAGCATAGTGTTGCTAGAACAAAAATATAGGAAATTTTTTTTGGTATTTTTGGGTTTCTTAGGATTAAACTTGAGCCAAGGATGTCTGAACATTTGTGACATAGAGAGAAGGTTAACATGGGCATCGTGAGCTTATTTTCTAAAGGTATTAAACTAAAGATCAAGGCTTAATATTTTTTGACAAATAAGAGGACCATTTTCTTAAAAATAGCATTTTTTGAGCTTATTCAACCATGAATCCAGACTTGGAAAGTTTGATTTATCCCTAGATTAGACATTAAATCTATGCTACTCTCCATCTATTAAAGGTAGCATAAACTTGGGATTTTTGAAAATCCTATTTTTACAACAATTAGGCAAGCATTTTCACACAAAGTTATCAACAAGATGCAACATACATAAAAGGTGAACATGAATAGAACATTCAAATAAATAAAGATGATTTTTGATAAATAATATGCATAAGACTATTAGTGTCATAAACGACATCTAGATTTGAGCCATGGATACATTTAGACAAGGAAAAACATGCTAAAATTTTCAAAATGAGATTTTTGTTCCATGAAACCTATCAAGCGTAAGAAAATGCATGAATATGCTTAAGACATGTTGGGGTGAAGATTCAAGTATGAGTTGAACATGTGAATATGGATCAAATAATATAAAAATGCATGAATAGGGATTGTTGTGATGGTAAAAACAAAGCAGGGCATGTCTAACCATCCAAGCAAAATCAATGCATTAAGAGGATCATTGAAACCCTAAGACTAGCACAACCAAGGCCATAATAATGCATGAGAATCTTAAAAGGGTCACACTAACATAAAAAAGGTCACTAAAATGATGTAAATGCTAAAAAATTAGAAATAAATAGCGCAAAGTGAGAAAATATACTAAAAGCTTCAAGCTTTAGTATTTTTCTTTGAGTAGCAACTTTGAACTCGCTTTCTTCCTTTTGTAGATGTTGATTAGCAGAAAAGTGATGAAAAAAAAGGGCCTTTTAGTTATGGTGTTGATGGAAAAGAGTTTTAAGATGAATGATGAAAGGAATGAAGGGTTTTTAGTGGTCATTTTAAGACACTCAAAGAGTGGAAAAGGTTTTTTAGTTTTTGATGGCTAAGGAATATTGAGAGAATGTATGAAAGTAAGCATTTTTTGCTAAGAATGTGTATGTGTAGTGTGTAGGTATATCAATTGAGCCAAAGTTAACATATATAGCCATTTGAATATAAAGACAAAAAATGCAAAAAGCAAGGGTATTATGGGGTTTCGATGCATACACCTTATGCATGGACAAGGTATTATGCTCAGCTTCCATGTAAACTCATTGGTTTGAGTAGCAAAAATAGTGGATTAAAGCCACTTTATCTAGTTGAGCATTGAGAAAAATCAGTCTTATCCTTTAGCAACTTGCATAATGTCATAAAATATCCCTTATCATGGCTATTTGTTCTTCAAAAATTTGTTCAAATCTAATCACAAGTCCAAAGTTATGGCCTGGTATGAATTCTAATAATTTTTTGTTTAAAAAATTTGTTTAAGTTAAATTTTCAAATCAATGGTGCAAAGGCTGGAAATATGGTTCAAACTATTTAAAAATGACTTGGTGTATCGATACAAAGCATGTTGCTTGGAATTTTTAGTGATGTGAGAGCTTGGTATCAATACTTATGCACTAATGTGACTTGCACATACATTAGGCTTTCTGAATACCTCACCTTGATCGAAGATAATGGGAAACTAACCCTTATTCATCCAAATGACTCTAAGGGTGCTTAAAATTTTGATAACTTTTGTCATATGATAATTATGGACAGCCATGTTCCCGAATAAATATTGATTTGATAAAAATGGTAATAAGAGAGTAAACAAAAGGTTTGATTGTTTCCTTGACACACATTGTGCACTTAGGCTGACACCTAATTTTGTCCAAGCCTTTTTTCTGGCAATCTAAAAATATCTGAGATTAAAAACTTAGTGCTGCATGATGAGGGTTAGCTTCCTTCAAGTGAACTGAGCCTTTTCAAAGCATTTTTGGTCTTACTTAATTGACCGCAGGTGCACATAATAACAAAAGTGCCATTTCAAGGACTAATCTTAGATAAAAAGACAAATTTCACAATAAGAAATTAGCTTTTAACTTTATACTTCTGAAATTTTGAAATTCATTTTCGTATACGATATCACAGTCAAAATTTTCATTTCAAAAAATTTTTAAGATTTTTTTTTGTAAAATTTGGAAAATTCATAGTGGTATATTTTTCCCGATACTTGTATGGTTATTATGCAAATACTCACCCAGAAAAATAAAAAATATTCAAGAAAAAAATTCGTATTGGTATTTTATACCATAAGATGTTAAGTAATTAAATTTATTTATTAAATTTGAATTTCTCACAATACCGTATCATACTCGTCAAAATTTTTTAGGTAAAGTTTGTTTAGAATTTCAAGTTTTCACCTTTATTATTTTTATCAATTAATATTTTGATTAATTTGTTGAATTTAATTCATTTTTATAAAATTTGAACAAATTTTTAAAATTTTCTTGTTTTTAAGATACGTAGTTTTCTACTATGTAAATTTTCTTGATGAGATTTTTCTATGTTTATAATTTTTAGAATTCTACAAATGGCTTCATTAATTTCATATAAAAATCAACTTTTGAAAATTCAATTTATTTTATGAGTTTTGCATTTTTTTCTCGATAACAATTTTCTTCCAAAAAGGTTTTTGCTCATAAAATTTTATGATTAGTTACCTTTTTCTTACACATAAATTTTTTTAAAAATTCCTTTTTGATTTTTTTATATGGAATTTTATTAATTTTATTTTTAATAAGCCAAAATTTATTTTTTTGATTTCACGCCTTAAAACTTATTAATTTTGCTCACGGGCTTGATAAGCCGATTAACTTTTTGGCAAGCCTAATGAGCCCATTTTTGTTTTCTATCAAGCCTAAGAAGCTCATTTTGATTAAATTTTTAATTAAATTTGTTATATGAAATTTTATTCTTTGAATATATAATTTTGAATTTGTTACAATTTAGTCCCTATAGTTTGTTTTTATTCAAATTAAATTCTTTCTCTCTCATGTCTCTGGATAATGTCATGCATGATTTCATACAGGATGACACATACAAAATGACAAATTGATTAATTAAAATCCTATCAAAATGAAAAAATAAATAAAAACATTAACATAATAAAAGAAAATTGTAGAAATTGGTAGAAAACTCTAGGCCATTTGTCCAAGGAATTTTCTTTTAGGCCTTAGCCAATTCTTATCCTTAAAAGTAAGGGGAGAAAATTTTCATAGAAGGTCTTTAGCATTCATATACTAAAAAACAACACATTAAAAGACATTAAAATTCTTAAATTTTCAAGTATTTTAAGGTAATTTTTCTTGTAAAATTCTTAATTTTTGTTCATTTAATGTTTGATTCCTCCTTTGTTGAGCCTAATGGATACTTATGGTCATGAATTTTCAATGGTGATATTCGAAGCACTTAAAAGAGTTTCTAAGTCTTCGATGGTGATATTCAAAGCATTCAAAAGAGTTTTTAAGTCTTCGATAGTGATATTCAAGGACAAAGCTTTGGTGATGATATTCAAAGCATTCAAAAAAGTATTCAATCAAAAACAAGTCTTTGATGGTGATATTCGAAGACAGGGTTTCGATGGTGATATTTGAAGCATTCAAAAAGTTTTCATTCAAAATAAGTCTTTGGTGTCATATCCAAAGGTTTTAGAGATAGTAACTAGAATAATTTTCCATGAGTCTAATGTCATATCCCAAATTTATTAATGATGGTTATTGAACTTATGTTTTTTTGCAGGTCAAAACACATCCCTAATGAAAGAAAAAGGCAAATTGCTTTAGAAGATTCCCTAGGAGGAAAAGCAAAATACAGGCCCTCAAGGATGCCAATCTAGTAAAATTTGATGAGTTAGTGAATGCCTATCAAGGATGATTGGCCTAAAAGCCATTGACCCTACAATAGTATGCCAATCAGGGGCAATTTTCATCTAAATTTTAAAATTCTATATGTTTCTTTTTAGATTGTGAATTTTGAAATAAATTTTGGTTTATAAATAGTATGCATTTTATCATAGACCATGGATTTTGTTAATAATGATTCCTAATATCTAGGATAATGAGAATATTCTGAAATTTTTTCTTCGATAGATGATCATTATTAGGGCAAACTCTTCTAAAAATGTCTTTCACTTCTATTTATATGATTATCCTAGACATTGAACCATAGACCTCTTATAACTTGACCTTTCATACCCAAATGTTCTTCTCTATGGATTCCTTGAAGGTCAAACAAATAGCTTATGCTCCTAAAAGATTTAGGTACCAATAGTTCAATACGTTTAAGATAATGATTGCAATTTTGAGATCTCTTTCATTGGCATAACTTTTTGTCATAACTTCCATGACACTCTTTCGAATCCTCGATTTAGGAATAATGAAAACAAATATGAGACAAAAACATTTTTTCCTTTAGGATAAAACCTTTTCAATCCTATACCTACTATATAAAATATGAAATCCAAGATGTTTCTCCATACCAATTTGATTTCCCTCCTAAAGGCTCTACTAGAACCAAGATTCTTCAGTGGCTGTAAAGCTGATAATGTTGAGGAGCATACCTTAAGCCTTCAAAAATTAGCTGCAACATCATGTTATTAAGGTATTCAAAATAATTTCAAATAGAAAACAACCATTTTTTTCCTAGCGAAATGCTTGCCTATTCAAATGGCTTTGTTTGATATGATAAGTGGCCATCTTTATCTATCATTTCATAAATATAAAAACATTATTCCCTTTGCGATCTCCTTTGCGCTTAATGATGTATCTTTTCTTTAAATCCTAATCAAAGATCGCCCTTCACACTAAAGGGTAAGTGAAGCAAAGCTTTAAGATCGAAAGGAGCAAATTTTGTTTCAAAGTTGCAAGAATAACATGTCGATGTCATAAGGCAAATTTTGAAGCCCAAAGAAAGTTTAAATTTCAAGTCCAAATATTCAATGTGAAAACAAAAAGTTCAAATCTTAAATTTTTTCAACATGAAGAATGAAAAGTTCAAATTTCAAGTTCTTTCAAAATGAAGAATGAAAAAAACATAATAAAAAACAAAAATAAAGAGAAGCAAAAAAAAATGCAAAAAACAAAAAAAAAACAATTTGTTCATTTTGAAAGACATGCTGGATTTAATTCCTTTTGAAGGGAAATGGTCCTTGATTTAATTACCCTTAAATACTTATTTGGGCTAATTTGTCCTTTTCTTTCAAAACCATCAACCATGGCCTATGTTACGTACCTATAAAAGTCCATTTTGATTAGATAGAACTATTTGAGCTTCCAAACTTTTCTTAGAATGCTCTTTTTAAATTCATCTTTTTGGATGATTTTTGAGTCCTTAAGAATATGATGGGGCAGTTAGTTAAAAAAATGAAATCCTAGAGTGAAAATCCAAAAAGGCAGTCCCAAACAAACTTAAATGCTCTAAAATTGCTCATAAATTGATAAAGATAGATACCAAAAAAATTCTTCCATTCTAATCCAGAAATAATCAGAAACCTCTAGAAATTTCACAACGTCAACAAAGATTGAGTCAAATGGCCAGACATTGATTTAATTCAAAATAACTTTTCAAAATTTTTGTACCCAACCTTGGGAATTAATGTTTAACCTATAAGGAGCTCTACCAAACCTTGCTCTAAAATCATCTAGTGGCCCCAATCTATGTCCCAAAAAAGAAGCCACCATACCTGCCATGGTACCACCCTAATGCCCACTGTGAATACCATGTTGGGGCAGCGGGGCATGACATTAAGAACTGCATGTATTTTAAATGAAATGTGCAAAATCTAATTAACTCAAAAGTCTTGTAGTTCGGGATGAACTACATACCAAATGTTGCTGCCAATTCTTAACCAAACCACAATGAGCCAACTGCAAACATGATCGATACCATGCCATAAAATTTGTGTCCTTCTATTAAGACTTGATTTTGATAACGGGGTCATGATGAAAGCCCATGCACTTTTCCTGTCCTTTTCATGTAACGTCAAGAAATAAAAACCTCCCTGCCCTCGCTCAAAGCTAGGTAGGTGTCCTATGCAAGGGGCATCTTTATCAAACATTATCGATGAAATGACTTTTGCATATATCATTCCGTATTTTTTGCCTACATCACTTTTCACTCTCTTTGTCTCAATTACTCTTTTGCCTCCATTCTCATCCGAATCCCTAGGTTGTGTGTGTGCCTTTTGCAATGCCTATTTCTCTACCCTTTCAAGTGTCCTCATGAAAGTGAAATGGATGTATCTGATGGGTCTTTGAAGATTGATTTTGAATGATCAATTTGCACTAGTGAAGTTGATCCTGAGGAAGGTTTTGAAGAAAGCTCCATACCACTAGACCTCTTACAATTCAAGATCCAGCATCATAATGCTATCCTTTATCGCCCAAAGATAAATGGAGTAATTGAGGCAGCCAACAAAAACATCAAAAGAATAGTTGAGAAAATGGCCAGGATTTACGAAGGCTAGCATGAGAAGCTATCCTTTACACTTCATGCCTATCAGACCTTAGTTCAAACTTCCTCAAATGCTACCCTATTCTCCCTTATATATGGCATGGAAGCTGTATTGCCCATTAAAGTCGAGATCCCTTCTCTCAGAGTCTTGATGGAAACCAAACTTGAACAAGCTGAATGGATCAAGAACAAATATGACCAGCTTAACCTCATCAAGGAAAAACGCATGAAAGCCATCTGCCATGGTTAAATGTATCAAAGATGCATGATCCGAGCCCATGACAAAAAGATGCACCCATGATAATTTCACCTAGGCAAATTGGTATTGAAAAAGATTCTCCCAATTCATTAAGATGCACAGGGCAAGTGGACCCCTAATTAGGAAAGACCATATGTTGTGAAGCAAACCTTCTCTAGAAGGGCCCTAATCTTGTCAAAAATGGATGTAATGTCTTACCCAACCCAGTCAACTCAAATTACGTCAAGAAATATTACATGTAGAGGGCGAAACCTGAAAAGACATCTTTAAAACAAATAGAAAACAAAAAAAAATAGCAAAAAAAAGCAAAAAAAAAAGAAAAAAAGGAGAAAACAAAGAAAAACAAAAACAAAAAACAACCAACAAACAAGAAAAAAATAAAAAAAAAGGAAAAAAATAAAAACAAAAAAATAAAAAAAGAAAACAAAAGGGGTTCAGATGAAAATTCAAAAAGGGTATTTGGGCAACTAACCCAACTATGGTTAAAAACCACAAAGGCGACTTGAGAAGATCAATTTTGATAGGGAATAAATTGAGAGCACCTACAAGACAATGCAAAGCAATCTTAGAGATCTTTCGAAGATCAGCTCATGCTGGAAACATTCATTGTTCAAAAAAGATCTTGAAAAGCACTTAAGGAACATCCATGTCATGATTGCCAGAGGCATCTTCTGCCCAAAAGATCATACTCTTTACCACAGAATCATTTGTTTGTCAAATAGTATACCAAGTTGTATCTTTTTGTTGTCATGAATAAATATTGCCTTGTCTCTTTTAACCATTGTACAATTCACATTACACTTGTCATTTAGTTGATATTGTTTGATAATCAACTAAAATATGCATCAGGACATCTTGATATTACATCGAAAGGAAAAAAAGCATAAGGAACTCTGCTTATGCCCTAATCATCAAGATCATGCACTTTTCTGGTCTAAACACCTACTCGGCATGACCATACACCAAACCATTTCTTGCTTTCACAAGCCACGTCTTAAAAAGAAAAACCATTTTAGGTTGACCAAAAAAATTAACCCATATGTTCTATCAAAATCCTATCGAAACCAGAGACGTCAACCTAATTAGTTGAATAGTCTTCAAATTGTTGACAACGCCTTCCAATTGTCAGGAAAATGATTAAGCCTCCTGAATCGAGAAATGCAATAATCCAAATTCTTGAGAGTAAATTTTTGGTCATATCCCCAGTGGAGCCGGGACAACCTACAACCCCCAGCGAGATTAGGAAAATTTTCATCTATAGTCGCATCAAAGACAAATCGCCATCCCTATGAGAGCCTGAATGACGTATAAGGAGAATTATGGCTATCTCTAATATTAGACTTCACATCATGCAATCATGATAGCATTCCACATCATGCATTCACATTACCATCATACATCATCATTTTTACAATATCACTCTAAGCCAGGTTTACTAAACCTCTAAGGAATTCCTCGTAAGTACTCTAAGCTTTGCAAACCAAGTGTCATTCAGGTAAGGCTTTTTTCTTCTCATCACCTCATGTCAAAACCCTTTTTCTCAAGAAACTACTGTTAAAAGCCAGTGACAAGAAATTATTGTTCAGAAACTATCATCAAAGACTTTTGTCGAGAACATTCATCAGAAGCTTTGTCAAGATTTTATCAAGAACTAGCGTCAAAACCCTTTCATTGGGAAATTTTGTCATAAACTTTTGTTAAGAAAAACTTGTACTAGAAGTTTTATAAAAAAATGTTGTTAGCAGTTTTTCAATGTCTACAAGTCAGTGGCACCTCTTTAAAGCCCACAAGTCAGTGGCACCCTTTTAAAGCCCATAAGTTAGTGAAACCCTTTTCAAAAGCCCATAAGTCAGTGGCACCCTTTTTAAAAGCCTACAAGTCAATGGCACCATTTTCCAAAGCCCATAAGTCAATGGCACCCTCTTTAAAGCCCATAAGTCAATGGCACGCTCTTTAAAGCCCATAAGTGAGTGGCACCTCTTTAAAGCCTACAAGTCAGTGGCACTTTCTTCAAAGCCCGTAAGTCAATGGCACCTTTTTCAAAGCCTGTAAGTCAATGGCACTTTTTCAAAGCCCGCAAGTCAGTGGCACCTCTTCAAGGTCCATAAGTTAGTGGCACATCTCCAAAGCCCATATGTTAGTGGCACTTTTTTTAAAGCCCATAAGTCAGAAAGTTAGTGGCACCTCTTCAAAGCCCATAAGTCAGTGGTACCTCTTCAAAACCTACAAGTTAGTGGCACCCTTTTCAAAAGACCACAAGTTAGTGGCACCCTTTTTAAAAACCCATAAGTCAGTGGCACCCTCTTCAAAGCTCACAAGTTAGTGGCACCTTTTTCAAAAGCCCACAAGTCAATGGCACCCTCTTCGAAGCCCATAAGTCAATGGCACCTTTTTAATGCCCACAAGTCAGTGGCATCTCTTTAAAGCCTATAAGTTAGTGGCACCCTTTTCAAAAGCCCACAAGTTAATGGCACATCTTTAAAGCCTACAAGTTAGTGGCACCTCTTTAAAGCCCACAAATCAATGGCACCCTTTTCAAAAGCCCATAAGTCAGTGGCATCCTTTTCAAAGCCCACAAGTCAGTGGCACCTTTTTAAAGCCCACAAGTCAGTGGTACCTTTTTAAAGCCCACAAATTAGTGGCATCCTCTTCAAAGCCTATAAGTCAGTGTCACCCTCTTCAAAGCCTGCAAGCCAATGGCACCTCATTAAAGTGCACAAGTCAGTGGCACCTTCTTCAAAGCCCATAAGTTAGTGGTATCCTTTTCAAAAGCCCACAAGTCAGTGGCACCCTTTTCAAATCCCATAAATCAGTGGCACCCTTTTCAAAAGCCTACAAGTCAGTGGCACCCTTTTCAATGCCCATAAGTAAGTGGCACCTTTTTAAAGCCCACAAGTCAGTGGCACATTTTTAAAGCTCGTATAAGCTGATAGCACCGAGTCAAAGCCCATACGAGCTGATGGCACCAAGTTTAAGTCAAAGCTCATAGAAGCTGGTGACATTCAATTCAAAGCCCACACAAGCTAGTGGCACCCAAGTTTAAGTCAAAGCCCATAAGTTAGTGGCACCCTTTTGAAGCCCATAAGTCAGTGGCACCCTTTTAAAGCCCATAAGTTAGTGGCACCTTTTTAAAGCCCGCACTAATTGATAGCACTTGAGTCAAAGTCTGCACGAGCTGGTGGCACCAAGTCTAAGTCAAAGCCCTCACAAGCTGGCAGCACTCAAATCAAAGCCCACACAAGCTAGTGTCACCTAAGTTTAAGTCAAAGCCCACACAAGCTGGCGACACCCATATAAAAAATCCACGTTACTCTGCACCTACGTAAGGGAGTCAAACCTTAGAAAACCTAGCACCCTAGTAGAGAGGCAAACCCTGCAAAATTCACTCAAACCTCTATTAGGATTGCTGCTAATACACTGTATCTATCACAACAAAATTAATTACAATTTATTTCTTTACAAGTGTTCTGCAAGCGTCAGTTAACCTCAAACAAAATAATGTATATTTGTCTTTACCATGTTTCTGATTCTTAGCAACGATCAAAGAGGGGCAACTATAGACACCTTACTTTATCTGGGCTAATTTTTAGAAACATGGGGGATAGATGTCACCCGATGAAAAAGTATTTTGAGAAGGTCAAGAAGGTTTATAGATTATATCAAAGGTAAATGCAAAGATGTGGCATCAAAGGACGTAGTTCAAGTTGTATATGAGAAAATTCATAATTTTTCTCGAATGTATCGATACATGGTTTTCATGTATGGATACAATACTTCAACATGCCAAAAATTTAAAATGTCCCTATTTGTATCGATACAACATGTCAATGTTGTATCGATACTAGAGCTTTTGTATCGATACAAGAGCTCATGTATTGATACTAGGCCATGCCAAAACCAAAACATGCATTCTGTAAAAAAATGTATTGATACAATGGTTCATTGTATCGATACACTCAAGGTTTTTGGACCAAATGTATCAATATATTCTGTAATGTTTTAATATATATAGGCTATTTTCCAATGGTTCAGGCATTTTTGACTCATCCATTATTAATCCAAAACTCGATTTTAACTCCTGTCTTTGCGTCAAGAAAGATCAAAACCATATCATGAATTTAGACTTTTGAATTAATCAAAACATTTTTTTGAAGTCTAAATTAGATCAGAGGAGTCAATGTCACATGATCACCCTACTCCTCCCTAGTTTGTTGACCAATATCACCATCAGCCATCCTATTTGCTAGAAAATCATTTCAGTATTTAAACCAACCACCCTATGTCCATCACATTGGTAATAAGTTACTCCCTACAGCCACTACACTGACATAACTTTGTCCCCTTGAGAAATGACCAAAAACACCTCTAAATTAGCTCCAAATGTTG
>JBBYHL010453216.1:0-15793 GCA_038381835.1 Adansonia madagascariensis | reverse complement strand
ATATTTTGACATGATTATTTTGATAATATCAAGTAATAGATAATTAGAAACCAACTAAATTGGTTAAGGGAAAAGTTAGAAATTAACTATATTAGTTTCCATGAAATTAGTAGAAAATAACTGATAACTAAAATAGAATTAAAATGATAATAATAATTAATAATTATAAATAAAATTTTAAAATAAAATAATAAAAAAATTAATTGGAACTCCAAAACTCATAAAATTATACAAGAAAAATCTTTTTGAATAGAATTTAATGTATATAAAAAATTTTTAAAACTCATCAAATTAATTAAATTTTCAAAAACTGATCTAATATAAATTTAATAAGAATATTTGATGAATTTGAAGGGTTAATAAACTCGAGACAATCCCCCTAAAAAATTTACGGAGTAAAAAACTCTGTATCTTAGAAACGATGAAATTTAGAAAACAAATATAAAACTCATAAAATAAAATGGATTTTTTTAAAACTAGTTAAAAAATGATTAAATAATAATATTTAAAGAATTTTAAAAATTATACACTCAGAAAAATTTTACCAAAAAATTTACGGGGTAAAAAACTCCGTATCTCAGTAATAAGAAAAATTCTAAAACACATAAAATAAATTGAATTTTTCAAAACTAATTTAATAGGAATTAAACAATAATATTTGAAGAATTTTAAAAATTACAAACTGAGAAAAATCTTTCTAAAATATTTACGGGGTGAAAAACTTCATATTTTAGAAACGAGAAAATTTTGAAAGAAAATTTAAAACTCAGAAAATAAAATGAATTTTTTAAAATTGATTTAATATGATTTAAATGATAATAGTTGAAGAATTTTAAAAATTATAAACTCAAAAAACCTTTTCGAAAAAAAATCTACGGAGTAGAAAATTCTATGTTTTGGAAACAGAAAAAAATCCTAAAACTTATAACAAATAAATGAAATTTGAAAAACTGATTTCACGGGGGTTAAATATGAATATTTAAAGAACTTTGAAATTCAAACTAGAGAAATTTTTACCAAAAAAATTTTACAGATAAAGGAAAACTCATATTCCAAAATCGAAAAAAGTATTCAAAAAAATATTGAAACTTATATAAAATGAATTAAATGAAACATGCTACTCAAAATATTAGTTTACAAAGTGGTAAAGATGGAATCCAAAATCCAAAATAATTTCACGAAAAAAAATTTCACGAGCATAATATTCACGATACTATAAGAAATTCAAAATAAATTAGTAAAATGATCAACTTGACACTTTGTGGTATAAAATGTCAGTACAATTTTTTTCTTGATTATTTTTTATTTTTTTGGAGTGCATATTGACATAAATACCGCATAGTTATCGGTAAAAATATATGATGGTCAACTTCTCAATTTTAAAAAAAATTCTCAAAAAAGTCATGAAAATAGGAAGTTTGACAGTAATAACATCCAAAAACACATTTTAAAATTTCACAAGTATAAAATTAAATGTTAATTTTTTTTACCTTGATATTCATATTTTTATTCGAGATTTGCTCTTCAAGACCTTTGAAATGGCACTAATTTTATCACGTGTATCTGCAATCATTTAAGCACAGTTAAACAAGTCTTGAAAATGTACATTCCCCTAAGGAAAATTTACCTCCACTGGGACAAGTGCCTATTTTTGTATCTCGAATATTTTTAGACTGATAGAGAAGGGGGCTTGGACAAAATTAGGTGTCTATAGCTGCCCCTCTTTGACTGTTGCTAAGAATCAAGAATCGAGCAAAGACCAAAGAGACATAATTTTGTTTAGGCCTTACAAAAATTTTCTAAAAGTTTTGCTTTTTTATTTTTTTTACACACACACAGATATATATATCAACTAAAAAACCTATGAAACTGATAATTTTGCTTAACAGGACAAAGTCAGACGTCATGCTTCATTGGCTTCTAATCAAGTAAAGTTGACTAATGACAAAGAAACCTTTCCTCCTATGCACATTTGGCATAGAAGCGTCTCGATGATCACAAAGTATTTAGTTCTAATTTCTATGGACACTTCGAATATCACCATCGAAGACTTTGAAAAGATGCCATCGTCGACTGACTACCATTCCGGCTAGCTACATCAGGCTTAGATTTTGGAAGGTTTCATGAAGAAGAAAACTTTTGAGTATTTCAGATATCACTATCGAAGACTTTGAACGGATGTGATTATTGACTAATACCATTCCAGCTAGCTATGTTGGGCATAGATTTTGGGAGGTTTCATTAAGAATGAAAATTTTTGAGTGCTTTAAATATCACTATCGAAGACTTTGAAGGATGCCCTTGTTGACTAACTACCATTCTAGCCAACTATGTTGGGCATAGATTTTGGGAGGTTTCATTAAGAACGAAAACTTTTGAATGCTTCAAATATCACTATCAAAGACTTTGAAAGGATGCCACTGTTGACTGACTACTATTTCGGCTAGCTACATCAGGCATAGATTTCGGGAGGTTTCATTAAGAATGAAAACTTTTGAGTACTTCGAATATCACTATCAAAGACTTTGAAAGGATGCCACTATTGACTAACTACCATTCCGGCTAGCTATGTCAGGCATAGATTTTTAGAGGTTTCATTAAGAACAAAAACTTCTGAGTGCTTTGAATATCACTATTAAAGTTTTTTTAGCCTTTTTCACACACGTTACCATAGGATCACATGAAAAGGTAAGATTTTTTTAGAGCATCATTCAACCTTTCCTAAAAAGTCATCAAATATGAAATTAGTGTTCGTTAATTCAAAGATATAATTTATGCAATTGGATAAATATCATGGTCAAGGCTTATTCGTAAACTTCTATTGAAATAATGAAAAGTATCATATTTCATCAAAATTCTAGGATTTATGGAATGAGATCACCTTCTCATTCTACCGAGGAAAAAGTTTACTCGATCAAAATTTATGAAAATTCAAAAACAATTTCAACCATGGATTTTCCAATATCAAGGGTAATGGATGGCTATATTCACCATGATGTTACAACTTTCTTGTGATCGATGATCACCATTTGGGACTTCTTTGAATGAGATGATGAAATGAATTAGAGGGACAAATGGGGTGGGACTGCTAAAATATTTCTTTGAGAAATTGATATGGCAAAGTCAAGGTTTATCAAGATCAAATTCAAATGGAAGTTCATTTCGTAGGAGTTCCTTGAAAGACAAACAATCAAGTTATAATATTCTTTCAATTTTCAAATACAATAGCACGACACGTGTTAAACTAATACAAGTAAACAAAGTCTCAAATGATTGATCTGAAAGGCTTTTGGTAAGCATCAATTTCCAAGTTTGGGTATAAAACTTTTGAAAGTTTATTTTAAAATGCATCAATGTTTGGGTATTTGACTCAACCTTTTATTGATGTCATAAAATTTTCATGGGTTTGAGATCATTGTTGAATTAGCATGAAAGGTTTTTTGCCATCAGTGGTTTTCTTTATTGATATAGGAGCAATTCCTAGGCCTTTAAGCTTGCCCCATCATATTACTAAAGACTCAAAAATCTTTCAAAAAGATGAAATTTTAAAGAGCTTCCTAGAAATAGTCCGATAGCTAAGATAGCTATGTTTGATCAAAATGGACTTTGTGAGGTATGTAATGTAGGCCATAGTTTAGGGTTTAGATAAAAAGGATAAATAAGCTCAAATCAAGTGTTTAAGGGTAATTGAATCAAGGATCACTTTTCTTTAGCAAAACTCAACCAAACATGTCTTCCAATGCAAAACAAATCTACATTTCTTCATTTACTTTTGCTTGTTTCATTTTTCATTTGAAGGGACTTGAAGTCTGAACTTTCTTTATTTTTTTTATACTTTGAAAATTTAAAATTTAAACTTTCTTCATTTTTCACGTTGAATATTTGAACTTGGAAATTAAACTTTGAATTGTCTTCATTTCCCACTTTGAATAGTTAGACTTGAAACTTGAACTTTATTTTTCACTTTGAATATTCGGTCTTGAAATTTGAACTTTCTTGAACTTTGCTTGATTTCTAACTTTGTCATGTACAATAAACTTATTCTTCTTGTAACTTTAAGATAAAATTTGCTTTTTCAGATTTTAAAGCTTTGCTCCATTTGCACCCCAATGTAGAGGGTGATCCTTGATGAGGGGTCAAAGAAAGAAAATACATTGTCAAACTCAAAGGGAACTGTAAAGAGAATAATTTTCTATATTTGAGAAGGGATAGAGAAAGAAGGCCATTTTTCATTTCAAATGCAGCCACTTGAACTTGTCAAGCATTTCGCTAGGAAAAAGGATAATTTTTTCTGGAATCATTTTGAATACTTCAATAACATGATGTTGCACTTAATAAAGGCTTAAGGTATGCCCTACAATGCTAGTGGTTTCATAGCCACCAATGGCTGATTGGGTCTTTTAAAAAAAGAAAAAATTGGATTTGCATGGAAAAGCTCTCGGATCTCATATCTTATGTATCAAAATTGGTTTGAAAACATTTTATTCAAAAAGACAAAGTATTTTTTTCGCTTATTTTTACTCTCATTGGCCCTGAATCAAGGATTTGGAAGAGTGTCAAGGAAGTCATGCCAAGATATTATCCAAATGAAAGAGATCTCAAGATTACTATCATTATTTTAACAAATGTCAAACTATCATTTTTTGAATCTTTTAGGAGCATAACTTGTTTGTAAAGCCTTCAAAGATTCCATAGAAAAGAATATTTAAATGTGGAAAGTCTCTGGTTGTGAAAGGTCTATAGTTGAATGCTTAGGACAATCACATATTTAGAGGTAAAGGACCTTTCTGAGAAAGTTCAAACTAATGGTGATCACCCACTAAAGGAAAATTTTTCCAAAATGTTCTAATTATCCTAGATATTGGAAATCAACAAAATTGATGGTCCATTACAAAATGCATACTATTTACAAACCAAAATTTAATTCATAATTTACAATTTCCAAAAAAAAAAAAATGCAAAGTTCTAAAGTCAAGATAGAAGATGCCCCTAATTGGCATATTACCATAAGGCCTATGACCTTTAGACCAATCGATCTTGGTAGACATCCATCAGCACCTAGAATTTTATTGAATTGGCATCCTCAGAGGTTGAACTGTATTTCAGCTAATAGAACATCAACAGGTATATCGAACTCTAAATTTTTAAAATAAAAAATTTCACAAGATATGGGGTTATTTCCTATCATCTCAATCATGCCATAAGGACAACCACTATATGACTCTTTACTAAATTCTTTAGTAGAGAAGATGAATCCAAAAGCTCATTATAGCAAAGAATCATTAAGTAATTCAAGTTAGAATTTTCAGCTGCTTATGATCTTCCACTGATCATGTTGATATTCCCAATTATCTTTACATTAAATAGCATGCATTGATTGATGAAATCTTTAGATAAAATGTGTTGCACCCTAACCCTCAGATTATACCACCCTGTGTCGGGAGTTTTTTGGGCTTTATTAGAATAGCAGAGATTATGTGATTCTGTTAAGGTCACTGAATAATGAAAGACTAAAGTCGAGGATAATGTCTGAATAGATTTCCTTGTTTTCTTAGATTTGTATGCTCTTAGCTTCAATCGGCTGTGACTTGTTGGTGTTTAATAATAGGATAACTCTCTTATCTCGCATATGCTACCTATTCCTCTTTTGGTCAGCATGAATACGTATTATAAGACTGGCTTCCCAAAGATTGAGTATTATGAAGTAATCGCTTTTCAGTTTGTATTTCCCAGATATCTGACAGAAGTGTTGGTATGATAAAGGTTGAGTATTTTGCGATAATTGCATTTTAACTTGCACTTCCCCAAATCCCCGACAAAAATGTTGGTCTAATAAAGATTGAGTATTTTGAAATAATTGCATTTCAAGATAATTACATTTCAACTTGTACTCCGTGGATCATCGACAAAAGTGTTGGTATGATAAAGATTAAGTATTTTAAGATAATTGCATTTCAACTTGTACTCCTCGAATCCTTGATAGAAGTGTTGATATGATAAAGATTGAGTATTTTGAAATGAATGCATTTCAACTTGTTCTCTTCGGATCCCCGATAGAAGTGTTGGTATGATAAAGATTAAGTATTTTGAGATAATTGCATTTCAACATGTACTCCCCAGATCCTTAACAGAAGTATAAATTATACTTACTGGGTGCAAATAGACTTGTTTGTTTCAAGTAACTTCATCAAACTTGCAATACTTCACCCTTAAAAAAATGAACTTAAATCAATATACGTGAATAAATATATCTTGTAAACATTTGTCTTTATTTTATTTATGTATGTATATCAATTAATTGAAAAATTAATGTATGAGTTAATGAACAAATGAATGAATAAATGAATAAATGAAAGAGAGAATGACTAAATTAGTATATGACGAGACAAATTGAATGTCAAGCAATGAGCTAAATATCAGTCATGGAGATTATTGCAGAGCTAAGAATCTATAAGATTCGAGTCATGATTCTACACTGCCATTTCATCAACCAAAGCGATTGATGTATTTGTTCATAGTTGGTGTACATTTACAAGATTCAAAAGAACAAGAAACAAAAGGACTACTCTTGTAAACACTTCATTTTTCTAACTATGTTGGTGCTTTAGGAAGCTTTTGCAACCATAGTCATTCTTTTTGAACCCTACCTTTACAAAACCCTTCATGATCACTTCATTTGCATGCCTTATATTTACGAAACCTTATATTTACAAAGCCCATATTTACAAGTCCCAGTAGCCAAAAGGTTGTCTCCATAATTATTTTATTGCCCCAAATGTTCTAATGCCTTTAATAACAAGGTAGGAGTTCAGTAGCAGTATTTATCCTTGGTTTAAACTAAATTATGCCAGCATCAAGTAGCTTTTGAACTTTTTTTTGAAGGTAAAGCATTCTTCTATTGAATGTCCTCGTATTCCTGCGTGGTATTTGCAATATTCATTAATATTATACCATTCGAGATAAATAGGTTAATATGGAAAAATGTATTCGAGAACAATAAGCTGATGTTGAAGTAATATAGAGTACAGTTCCTTACAGGTTAGTGGGATTGAATCTAATTTATGATTTTTTCATGATCTTTTCTTGGTATGGTCATCAT
Organism: Adansonia madagascariensis; assembly: GCA_038381835.1. Classification (NCBI taxonomy): domain Eukaryota; kingdom Viridiplantae; phylum Streptophyta; class Magnoliopsida; order Malvales; family Malvaceae; genus Adansonia; species Adansonia madagascariensis. The sequence continues at coordinate 8,694 of JBBYHL010453216.1, read as the reverse complement.
AAGGTAGCTACCTACAACTACGGAGACTTATAGAGTTAAAAGGCAGGCCAATCCTTATAAGTGCAGAATTAGGTGGATTTATTTCGATCATCTGCATGGACCAAAGATTGGGATTTTGATATGATGGTTCACTAGGTCCAATCTTTGAGTCTTTGAGTGCCAAAGGTGGGTTGAAGGCAATGGTAATCCTTGGGTATCACTAAGAAGATCTTTGACAATTTTTGTCAATCCAAATAATTGCTCTTTTATCTCTTGAATCTTTTATCCCATTCCTTTGACTACCTCTTCCAGAGCATTGACTCATGCTTCCAATCGATCTCCTAAATTCTGACCTTCTGCATCAAGGATGAGGGTGCTCCTAGGCAAAGCTCCTTTTTTAGACCCTCGATCATTTTTATCAATTTTTTGATTTGTTTTTCTATTCCTTGGACTTCATGACCAAATCCCTCTTGAATGGACTCTAACATTCTGATTCTTGCCACAATATTACCATTCGTGTCATGATGCTTAGAAATACAATAAATGGAATTGTTTTAGTATGTTATAAAAATTATGAATGCATGAGCGTATAAAGGTATGAACTTTGCAGAAAAGATGCAGAAATGAATTTACAAGTTTCCATGGGATATGAATGTCGAGCCAAAAAATTAAGAAACTCTTCCATAATACAGCAAACAATTGCGAAAAGTAAATACAATGTATCATAGAAACACAACAACACTTATTAAAAAAATCAAATAATAAGGGTAAAGGGTTAGAAATGTTCCCCCATGTGTACCTAATTTGTTAATTATTAGAACCGGGTATGGCTTTAATGAGGTAAGTCTCTTATAGCTCATTACATGAAGTTTGGGTTAGACATCTAAATAGGTTCTCGAATTGTTCCCCGAGTCTGGAAAGAACTAACGAAGTACCATATTCCTTGCCCATCGCAGGTTCATGTTGGAAAAGGTTCAATTCAAGTGGGAGTATCTTCCATGCCCATAACAAGGCTAACACCTCGAGCAAGCATAGGAATTTACACCCAGTAAGCTTGTCACTGGCCCAGACAGAGGCTAACACCTCAGAAGGCAGAGGTACTTTGCCCTTTCCTAAAATATTAGATACCTATGCCCCCTCCATATATGTGGAAGAGAATCAAATTCATATCCATGTGCACAGTGTGTGTGGGGGAACAACTTACCTTTTATAACTTAACAAATTTTAAAAATAATAAAAACCTCCTAAATTCCCCCAGAAATAATGTTGGAAAGGGAACAAGAGTGATAGTGAAAAATATGAATAATATATACCAAAATTCCCATATAAATTAAAATTTTTTTTTGAAAATATCAGAAATTATAGTTAAATATTGATTGAAACCAAATTAATCAAAATTTTGTTAACACGTAATTAATTTTAGGCCTGACTTTCTAACCTGTCCCCAGTGGAGTCACCAAGCTGTCGTAACATGGCTTGGATACAAATCCTAACTAGCCGGGCTTAAAATGGCGAATGTATCCATTATTTCTATATAAATATCTATATATAATTATTTCCTTTTATTTCTAGGGGCCTATATCATGATTATTATTCTTTTTTTTGTACCTAGGGGTTGAGTTGTCGAGATGAATCGCTCACCTAACTTCTCTGAATCGAAACAACCATTTTTTTTGGAGTCACCACCAATATGTTCTGGCCAAGTGAGATTGGACACCTGCCAGAGTTTATACTTTAAGGATTATGAAACCTATAAAAACAAACTCCTAGGTTTGTGCGTATACTAGAGATTGCTTGAAAGGATTCGGGAGTCGGTTACAATCACAAGTAAGGATAGACCTTCTCGCAATGCTCGATAGTTAGTACCTTATTACTCATGTGTTAAAATAAATTTGATTTTTATTCAGTTTCAATATTTAATATTTAATTATAATTCTCAGAATATTTTATTAAATAAATTTATTATTTCGAGGAAAGTTGGATTTTATTTCATTTAGAAATCACAAAATTATTCATACCCTCTCGAGGAACAAAGTGGACACTACTTCTATATCGTATCCTGCTAGGGAACCATGCAAAATACGAAAGGCTTTATTTATTTTTTTGAAAAAAAAAATCTTGACTTCCTATTTGAAATAATCCATAAAATTCTTCACATATTCTGGTAAGAATTTTACGTGTTAATTTAATTAGGAGACATTGCCTTATTTACAAAAATAATTTTATTATTAAAAATACAAACTCTATGACCTAGAAATGAGCTAATATGATGGACTTATTCTTAACATGTACTTTCGACATGAAAGTATCTTGATACTCATATAAGATTTGGTTCTAATTTAAAATTATGAAAATACCTCTAAGATATACCTTCTACATGAAAGTATCCCGGTAACCCCTAAAAGACTTAAAAATGATTAAAAAAGGACCTATCCTAAATATGCACTTTCGATCTAAAAGCTTCTTAACACAATAAAATTACCAAAATACCTTTAAGGTATGCCTTCAACGTGAAAGTATCTAGGTAACCCTAATGGACCTTAAAATGACCTTAGAAGGCTAAACCAATCCTAAAGTATTTACCTTTGGTGTAAAAGCATCCTAATAAGAAAACTTACTAAAATGCCCTTAAGGTATACTTTCGACGTGAAAGTATCCCAGCAACCTTAATGGACCTTAAAATGACCTTGGAAGGCTAAACCAATCCTGAATATTCAGTTTTGGCATAAAAACATATGGATGAGAAAAATTACCAAAATGCCCCTAGGGTATACCTTCGACGTGAAAGTATCCAAGTAACCCTAATGGATACTAAAATGATGAAAAGTAGATGAATATAGTATAAATAGAAAAGCTAAAATTTTAAGTTTGACTTAAAATGCAAAATTTACAATCAAACCCCTAAATTTTTGAAAATTACATTTCGTATTCTTTGGAAGATTGAACAAATACGAAAAATTTTTGAAAATTTTTTTATCCCTACGGAAGGACATAGAAATAATAGAAATATTTAAAACTGGTGAAATGTCCATTCTACCCCCTAAATATGAACATTTGCTATTTAGTCCCTAAATATTATAAAATTTTCATTTTGGTGCCTATATAATAAGATAATCTAAAAAAATCATAAAAATCACATGCAAATATATTTGAAAATTATAGCAAAATAGCAACAAAGATTCGGCCAAACACCTTGGCCTTAAAAAAATTTCTAGAATTTACAAAATGACCCCTTAAACTTTGTAAAATTATATCTCAACCCTTATATAATAAAATATCGTAAAACAACACCAATAGATCATTGAATCAGCAAGGAATCAAAAAGAAAACATGGCAAAAATATGTACAAAGGTTCAGCCAAACACATTTAGCCATAACGCATAATTTTTCATATTTTACAAGCTAGTCCTTAAACTTCTTAAAATTGTAAAATGACCCTTAAAGTGTTAAAAATGCCTAAATCATGTTTATAAACACATAAATCAAAATTCTTAAGGCCCATAGAGCCTTCGAGCAAACCAAGAATTGCCTAAAAAAGTTTCTACAAGTTTTACAATTTAGCCCTTATGTTTACTAATATTATAAAATAACCTAAAAAATTAAAAAAATTAAGAAAACATAAAATCATGACAAAAACAAGCACAAAATCAACAGCCATAAAGCTTATTGCATTCAGCCAAAGTAAAAAAAAAATCAAATATAAATATTTTTGATACACAACATCATGAAAATATGAATAAACATAATATAAATTAATATTACCAAGCTTAAGTAAAAATAAAAATAAAGATGCAAACCTATTTAATCATATATTAACATGAAAACATTAAGAGAAGAACAACATAAACACCAACATATATACAATAAGATCAAAATCTCAACAACAAACAATATATTTTATTAAAAGCAAATCAATATGTAGCTAAAAAAAACCAAGAACAACAACTAATATCTCATATATATATTTTCACCATGTTTAGCCTTTCAACATGGATGAGAATCCATGAGCCTTAACATACTTTTTGAATCATAAATAAGAAAAGAAATGAATGAAGATGAAGAAAAACTAAGGGATTAAACATTATTCCTTGAATAAATTGAAAACTAAAATAAACTATATTTTTTTAGTGATTTTTTTTTTCAAGTAGGAAAACCCAGAAGCTCCTCTCTTGAACAATTCTCCCCTATTTATGTAGGGAGAGTTGGCTGAATCAAATCTTTCTTGGCCGATTTGGCCATTGCCAATTTCTTCTTTTTTTAATTAATTAATTAATTAATTATTTTATTCATTAAATTGCATCAAAAGATGGGGTGCATTAAATTGATATGAAATTACTGGTCATTCACAAATATTTTGAAATGATTATTATGATAATATCAAGTAATAGATAATTAGAAACCAACTAAATTGGTTAATGGAAATGTTCGAAAATTAACTAGAGTAGTTTCCATGAAATTAGCAGAAAATAACTAATAACTAAAATAAAATTAAAATGATAACAATAAAATAAAAAATTCATAATTCATAATTCATAATTCATAATTATAAATAAAATTTTAAAATGAAATAATGAAAAAAATTAATTGAAACTCTAAAACTTATAAAATTACACGAGAAAAATCTTTTTGGATAGAATTTCATATATATATAAAGTTTTTAAAACTCATCAAATTAATTAAATTTTTAAAAACTAATTTAATATCAATTTAATAAGAATATTTGATGAATTTTAAGAGTTAATAAACTTGAAACATCCCCTTAAAAATTTACGGGGTAAAAAACTCTTTATCTTAAAAACAGTGAAAATTTAGAAAACAAATATAAAACTTATAAAATAAAATGGATTTTTCAAAATCAATTTAAAAATTTTTAAATAATGATATTTAAAGAATTTTAAAAATTATAAACTCAGAAAAATCTTACTGAAAAAATTTACGGAGAAGAAAACTCCGTATCTCAGTAATAAGATAAATTCTAAAACTCATAAAATAATTGAATTTTTCAAAACTAATTTAATAGGAATTAAGCAATAATATTTGAAGAATTTTAAAAATCATAAAATCATAAAAATCTTCCTGAAAAATTTATGAAGTGGAAGACTCCGTATCTCCATAATAGGAAAAATTCTAAAACCCATAAAATAAATTTGAAGAATTTTAAAAGTTATAAACTGAGAAAAATCTTTCTAAAAAATTTTGAGGTGAAAAAATTTGTATTTTTGAAATGGGAAAATTCTAAAAGAAAATGCAAAACTCATAAAATAAAATAAATTTTTCAAAATTGATTTAATATGATTTAAATGATAATAGTTGAATAATTTTAAAAATTATAAAGTCAAAAAATCTTATCAAAAAAATTTATGGAGTAGAAAATTTTGTGTTTTGAAAATAAAAAAAGTCCTAAAACTTATAACAAATAAATGAAATTTGAAAAACTAATTTAATGGTGGTTAAATGTGAATATTTAAAGAATTTTGATATTCAAACTCGAGAAATTTCCACCAAAAAATTTTACAGATAAAGGAAAACTCGCATTATAAAATAGAGAAAATTTTTCAAAAAATATATTGAAACTTATATAAAATGAATTAAATGAAGCATATTACTCAAAATATTAGTCTACAAGGTGGTAAAGATGGAATCCAAAATCCAATGTAATTTCACCAGGAAAAATTTCATGAGCATGATGCTCACGGTACTATGAGAAATTGAAAATAAATTACTAAAATCATCGACTTGACACCTTGTGGTATAAAATGTCAATACAATTTTTTTCTTGATTATGTTTGATTTTCTAGAGTGCATATTGACATAAATATCATATAGGTATTGGTAAAAATATACGATGGTCAACTTCCTAATTTTAAAAAAAAATTCTTAAAAAATTTCTAAAAATGGGAAGTTTGACCATAGTAACATTTGTAGAAACACATTTCAAAATTTCACAAGTATAAAATTAAAGGTTAATTAGTTTACCTTGACATTCATATTTTTATCTAAGATTTGCTCTTCATGACCTTTGAAATGGTGCTAATTTTATCACATGCACCTGTGATCATTTAAGCCCCTTTAAATAGGTCTTGAAAATGTACATTCCTCTAAGGAAAATTTACCTTTATTGGGATAAGTGGCTAATCTTGTATCTCAAATATTTTTGGACTGACAGGGAAGGGGGCTCGGACAAATTCAGGTGTCTATAATGACAAGCGAATGCCATCGGCTAAAATGCCTTGTACCATTTTAAAAGAATCATATCTGACCTAAATGAGCCATCATGCTCTCCAAACGATGGCTCCACGCATACCTACCATACGTGGTGACAAATGAACGTCACCATTTAATCGACAGTGTTACCTTATTAAGAATAGTTTTTACTCGAATACACCGTTATACTATCAGTTTGCTATCACAATTATTGTGTTTGCCTTAGGCATCATAACGCCTGCTGTTGGGGCAATTTTTGGGATGTATTTTTGTTGCTTTTCTTTTATTCCCTTATTCTTATGCATATTGTTTTGTGTGGTCACTAATGTGTTCTTTTTTTGCTTTTTTTTTGTTTGATGCATGCATCATTTCATCATAATCATTATCATAATGGGATAATTGGCCAATGGTTCAATGTTCAGCACGAGGTGTCTATCATAGAGCAACAGTCTACTTCTGATCTGAAGTCTCTTAAAAAGGTTCGAGCATGGTTGGAGCCTCGACATCATGAAGATAGGGATTTCTTAAACTGGCGTATGTCTCAGTGATGTATGCAAGGGTCAACATCGGGCACCATCAAAATGATTGATAAGATCTAAAGCATATATGGTCCAGTTGGAATGATACCAAGAGGGATTCATTCATAAAGAGATACGGAGACATAGCCCTTTTACTCTAGGTCTATTTGGATAATGGCTTGTTATGAATAGTATCTCAGTTCTAGAACCTAGAATATCAATGCTATTTTTTCAATCATGAAGATTTAATCCCCACAGTTGATGAATATACTATGTTACTTAATATTATGAGAGCCAAGACTGATAGAATATACTATAAGGCTTTACAATCTCCAACCTTCAAAAAATGATTAGCTCAAATTCTCAAGGCAACGGAGTCCTAGATCAAGAGTTATATCAAGATAAAGGGTAATAGTGAGTCAATCTCATGGACCAATCATAGACACCTTACTTTGTCCAGGCTAATTTTTTTAGCAACTGGGGGCATGGACGTGAGAAGGGGCGATGATCAATGGGCAACGTGTCACCCTACGAACAAGTATTTTTTAAGAGGTCAAGAAGGCCTATGGATCATATCAGAGATAAATGCAAAGATGTGGCATTAAAGGACATAGTTCAAGGTGTACGAGGACAAAAGATATGGTAAAATTCATAATTTTGCTTAAATGTATTGATATAATGCTTCAACGATCCAAAAATTTAAAACATCCCCATTGTATCGATACAACATGTAAATGTAACAATACGTGAGCTTATCTATCGATACAGGAGCTCATGTATTGATACTAGGCCATGCCCAGACCAAAACGTGCATTCTATAAAGAAATGTATCGATACATATTAACATGTATCGATATATATCAACATGTATCGATACAATGAAGCATTGAATCAATACAATGGTTCATAGTATCGATACAATGATCATTACATTGATACAATGTTCATTATATCGATACACTCAAGGTTTTTAGACCAAATGTATTTGATACATTCTATAATGTATCAATACATGCAGGCCAATTTCCACGGTCCAGGAATTTTTTACTTGTCCACTATTGATCCAAAACTCGATTTTAACTCATTTCTTTGCATCAGAAAAGATCAAAACCCATATCAAATTACGAATTTGGACTTTTGAGTTAATCAAAACATTTCTGAAATCTAAATTAGATTGAAAAGGTCAATGTCGCATGATCACCCTACTCCTCCCTAGTTTGTTAACCAAGATCACCATCAACCACCCTATTTGTTGGAAAATCATTTTAGCATTTAAACCAGCCACCCTATGTCCATCACATTGGTAGCAAGTTGCTCCCTACAGCCACTCTATAACCATTAAGCTGACATCACTTTGTCCCCCCTTGAGAGATGACCAAAAACACCTTCAATCTGGCTCTAAAATGCTGGTATAAATAGACCGCTTATATCTCAGCTGGGATTTTGGGAGATTCCAGCTCATTTTTAAGTTCTAAAACACATTCACACATCAAGAAAACCAAAACCCATAGCTTTTCACAAAGCACCTAAAAATAGCCCTAAAACACTTATTCTCAACCACTAGACATTCTAAAAATCACCCTCATCCATACCAGAACCAAAACCTCATTATTTCTCTCTCTTTTTTGATTATTAACAACAAGGAAAAGAGAAAAATTCAAGCCATCTCTGCTGCTCCAACTATTTGGCCAAAACTTGAAGTTTTATTCATAAAACTTCCTACTTTATCACTTTTATTTTTTATTTTTCAACATCTTCATCATTTTGGCGAGCTCTCTATGTTTCCATCACCCTCTTAGGATTCTCATGCATTATTGTGGCTTTTGGTTGTGGTAGTTTAGGATTTGGTTGCCTTAATGCCCATTTGATGTGCAAAATGACTTATTTCAACCTCATTATTTTGATAACTCTTGCTGATGCATTTTATGCCATATCCATGCATCTTGTTATGATTAATCCATGTATGAATCCTTAGCCTAACATATTTCAAGCA
>JBBYHL010453187.1:0-15796 GCA_038381835.1 Adansonia madagascariensis | reverse complement strand
CAATAATGATATGGCCTATGGAAATAATAGAATACAAGATAAAACAAATATAGGAGCGAACGCCATTTTAAGTCGGGCTGGTCAGGATTCATATCTCGGCCACGTTGCGATAGTCCTGAAACAACATAATGTGTAATGTTTACGAGGATTAACTTTCTTTCCGTAGCTAATGCATGTGAACCAGGTGTCAGCTTCTCAGAATCATGCTGTCATGCAAAGCCAGTTCGAGACCTCTTGCCTGATCGCTAAACATTGTCCATTGTGCTCATGGTGCTGCCAGTTAGTCTGAAGGAGACACTAAAGCACTTGCCGCTATTTATGGACCGAAAGCTGGAACTACAAGGGATAAGCATCTTAAGAAAACTTGCATTGAAGTTACTTGGAAACCTAAATCAAAATAAATAGGAAAACTGGAAAAGGGGAATATGAAATGATATTGAAGAGAACACTGCAGAGCATCAGTATTTTGACTATTAATCTAAACACTACGACATCAATTATAATTCAGGTTGCTAATGATGATGGAGCTCTTCTTCCGTATGCTATAAATAGGACATGCGTGGCCCTTGTAGATGCAGGAATTCCTATAAGGCATCTAGCTATTGCAATATCTTAAAGTGCGGCCAAGAGTGGTATGTTACATTAGATCCCATCAACCTAGAAGAGTAGAAAATGAAGGCATTTACGTATTTAGCATTCCCAAACTCAAGATTGGAGGGAGCTGTTATCGTTGGTAAGATGCAATAGGATAGACAACCCTTATCTTGGGTATGATGCTGCAAGTGAAACATTGTTGACGACAACAACTGAAGCTACTATAGCTGAACTTCCCTAAGCTGTTCGAGCTAATATGTACGACAATGTTCCTCCTTGGCATGAGAATACTTATGGTTATGGATACGCCTTTGATAGTGTTTATGGATAGAAGGTAGATTTATAGAGTGCTGAGTTATTTGAAAAAGAAGACAAGGATGCAATTATCAACTGTCGTAGTCAGTGCAAAGAATGGGAATATCACCAAACTCAACCAGGATGGTTTTATCGATAAAAGGACCCCTAAAGTGCTCCTACAGAAGCCATATCTGACACTGATTCCGACACCTAAATTGCAATTATATGTTGTTGCCAAGTACGCAAACCTCATCCTTGAAGATAAGGATGTCTCAACAGGGGCATTGATTATAGGCACATTCCCGAGATTAATGAAGTGTGGCGTTTTAGCATATTAGTCTGTTACGATTTGATTCTGTTAGTGGTGGTACTTCTATAACTTCCATTATTTCCTTTATAGTGGTTATATTGCTGGTTTATATATGGCTATAAGAGATCATAAAACAGTAATGAAAAATATTCTCTAATTCCCTCTATCCTTCTGTGCTCTTCTTCTCATCTCTTTTCTAATATTATGTTTCTTCTTTTAATTATCTCTTCTGAATTTCTTCATTGATTTGACCCATATCATTCTTCCAAAATTTTAAATAATAACTAAAATCAAATTGTTTCGAACAATAAATAAATTTAGTAAAGTATAATTTTTATAGAGGTATATAGCATAACTTTCCCTAGGTTTCGCATTTTTTATTTTTTTGAAAGAAATGGATGAATCTGCTTATGCGGTTCCCAAAACCTGGATTAGTAGGTTTAATGGGTACGTATGCCATTGTTATTGTCGTAGCCATGGCTGGACCAACGCTATTACTTGAAACAAGTTTGCTTTGCTATTTTTCTAAGTCTAACCTTTTAATATTAGGCCGGTTGATTTTCTAAAATGTGACTCAAAGTTGAAAGTGTATAATAAAAAGCCCAATCCCAACGTTTTATACTTGAGTTATCCTGAGTCAAATATCTGCAACCCTAACCAAAAAACGATTAAGTCTAGCGAAAACCCTAACCCTAGTAGTAAAGCTCAGCACAGCACCTTTATATTTTCTACAAAGCTTTCAATCTCATTTCTCCTTTGTTTTTTTCAGAAAAAAGGCAGTAGTTGGCACAGCTTCACGTTTCCCTTCTCGTACTTCTTCCAGGTTTCTCTCTCACTTTTCCTTTTTCTTCTTCTTCTTCGTTTTTTGATCTGTATAAAGCTTGCATCAGAATAGGGGCTTAGATGTTTCTTTATGCTGTTCTTTTTATTCCACTGTGCATGTTTTCCTGCATATAATATTTTTTAGTGTTTGAGGCTTGATATTCAATCAAACAAGTGAAAACCCACTAACCTTTTGATTAAAACCTTTTACATTAATGCAATATATTCTTTTACTAGAGTCATTTTATTCTTTCATTGGAAAAGGATTTGCTTTCTGTTGCATATGAGCTTATTGCTCACTTGTTTTAGATAATTCAGGGTTTTGAGCTTTTTAAGGAGTATGAGAAAATTTTGTTCTGAGATTTAGTGGTTAGAATTGAATCCTATGCTGTGATTCATTTCCATAGTTTCAAGATTTTGAACTTTGTGAATTAATTTGGATGAGAAGTTTTTATTTATTGCAAGTGGTTGTCTTAAACAGAAGCCAAAAGTCAGGATAAGAACGATGGCATATGCTGCAATGAAGCCCACCAAACCTGGTTTGGAGGAGCCCCAAGATTAGATTCACAAGATCAAGATCACTCTCTCCTCCAAAAATGTAAAAAACCTCGAGAAAGGTATAAATTTTTTTAATGCTGAAATGTTTCATTTATTATGTTGTGGTCCTTATACTTTGGTTATCAAATTTTCTTTTACTTGGTGCAATTTCATAAAGGAAATTTCTCATAGATAGTACTTTTGTTTAATTAATGATATGGATTCAGTTGAATCACTTGGTATTGGTTAGGCTAATGTATTTCTGTTTGATTGATAGTTTGCGCTAATTTGTTTGATTAATGATATGGATTCAATTAAAGCACTTAGTATTGATTTGTCTAATGTATTTCTGTTTGGTTGATAGTTTAGGTTCGAGTATGTTTTGTATCATTTTTTATTTTATATTAAATTTAATCGTTTTTATATAATTTATTGTTTTAAAAAGTAAATTATTAAATTATTATTTTTAAGTAAATTTTTATTATAATATGATATTTTTAATATATTTATATATAAAATTAATTTGTTATGTAAGATTAATTTTTAAATAATTTATTATTACAAATATTATATATTGCAGATTAATCATATTAATATTTAAAATAATTAACACGTTTTGTTCATCTATCTCGTGTTTTAATTATTTTTCAATTTTGTTTGCGTCGTATAATTATGCTGCATTTGAAATTTTTAATTTTGTGTCACATGTCATCATTTGTTTTATTTATATTCGTGATACTTTTTATTTCATAGTTGTATTTAAGGCATTATATATTTATATAAATTTTAACATATTAATAATTAATTTTATATAAATTTCGACACGTTTACATATTCAAGTCATGTTATATAATTATATTTATATTATAATATATTAAGATATAAAAAACTAAAATTTTTAAAGGAATTATATATAAAATATTTTTTTTACAGTAAAATACAAATAAAATAATATATAAAATAATTAAAAATAAGTTAATAATAGTATTATTATATTCTTTACAATATTCTTTTTTTATAAAGTACTAAAATAAAACATCTTGAGCACAAAATTATTTTTTGTCTATGTTATTTAGTAATATATTTTATTTTTTATAATATACTTTTTATATTGGTTTTGCAATTACAAAGAGCTAGTAAAAGTTTCATTTATAATAATATTTGTTTTGATATTAATTTGTAGGTGTGATTTTTTGGATATTGGAGTGATACTTATAAGCAAAAAATGAATTAAATTTTTTATGAATTGATCAAGATTCATAATTTTCTTTAGCCATTTAGTATTCTTGTATTGTACTTGTTTTCTCTTTACCATTAAAGTATTATTAAATGTAGTTTTAGAAAATATTTTTTGCACTTACTTTAACTTTTTTTTTACTCGAGGTTAGTTACAAATTAGACTTGCTGAAGTGTCGGGCTAGTCACCCGATATTTTAGAGAGTTTGGACAAAAATATTAGGCCCAAAAATGGGCTTAGGCAAAAAAATTGGTCGGGCCTTGGCTCCAACTTCCAAGGCTGAGCTCGGCTTGGCCCATTTTACTATTGCATAATATATGTTATTTTATACTTTGTGTATTATAAAATTTTTATCATATAAAAATATATATATGTAATATTATAGTATAAATATTAAAAACTAAGTTAAATTACTTATATTTTTAAACTTAGTAAAAGAAAAATATTCAATTAATAAAATTTAAATTTTAAAAATAAATTATAAAAAATAATATGGTGGGCCTAAATAAGCTTAAACTATCCATTTATAAAAATGTGCGGGCTTGGGCAAAATTAAAAGCCCATATTGGCCAAGCTTAGGCAAGCATGTTTGATATTAATATCATGCTTAAGAATGGATTGAATTTGGCCCAGTCTATGAGCTCTCTTAGGTCTAGATGTTGCTTGATAATATATACTAATTTTTAAGTTTTTTTTTTTGTTTTTATTATATTACCCTTATATTCTCTTCTATTAGTCTAAGTCTAACATATAATTTTTTTTCATTTTTGATATGGCATTATCTGTTATGACTTCTATATTTTTTTATTTATCTTATTACTTTATTATCTATTATCAGACTTTAATTATCATTTTTTGAAATAAAAATAATACAATAAGAATAATATTCAAAGAAGCAATTAAAATTTCATTAGTAACATATATAAACTCTTAATATTCAATAAGTTTAACTAATTAAATTTTAAAAAAATATGATAAATGGATGATAAACCTTATTAACAATGTTTTTAAAGCTCATAATATGATTTACTTTTTGATAAATTATTATTTCATCGTATATAAAATATAAATTAAGTTTTTAATATCTAGTTAAGTTATTAAAAATATTAAAATAAAATTGATAATTAAAGTTTTTGCTTTATGAAAATTATTTAATTACAATTGCATCATTTTTATTTTTAGTATTAAATTCGAGTTTAGATTCAGGCCAGTCTCAGGTTCGAGTTTTTGTTAGGTTTAAGTTCTTTCGAGTTCGAACTATTTCGAGTTTGAATCATTTCAGATTCGAGTTTTTTTTATATTTAATTTTTGACTTTTTAATTAAATCGAGTTCAATTTAGATTCGGACTTGAGTTTTTTTATGTAGCAATGGAGATTTGGATTCATTCATGGTAATATTATTCATGATCAAGGTTATGAGTTTTTGACTTTGGACAAAGTTGGGCTTAGAGGGATAATATTATTTGACTTTACAAGAGCACTATCACGGATGGAGGTATTGCCCATAGTTTCTATCTCTATTGCCATTGTTGGTTGCACAAAGCAAGCGTGCTTGACAGTGCAAGTAATATAGGCCCAAGAAAGGAAGTCACCATTCAATACCAAGCGATAGCCATTTCGTAATGAGCAAAAAAGTAATAAAAGTAGTGTCTACAAGGACGTTCATACCTATTATAGGAAAGGGAAAATATCATAAGTTATACATTTTGATGGAAAAAGAAAATACTATATATAATATAAGGTACATATTTTATTATTTATTGATATTGCTCTAAATTAAGAAGTCGTGTAGAGGGTAGGGCAATAAGTGGTTCCTTTTTCTTCAAAACTATCCCAAAATTTTCATGCATCTTAAACTTTGTTCCCTCTGATAATTTCCATTCAAAAGAATGCAGCAAGGTAGCTAAGACGTGCCTTATCATTCTTTCTGCTAAAGCAATTCCAGCACAAATTCTCCTCCCTGATCCAAATGGAATAAAGTGGAAATTGTTTCCTAGATAATTACCTTTCTCTGTATGTTTCAGGTGTCTCTCAGGTTCAAATTGAAGAGGATCTTCCCAAAATTTAGGATCCCTTTGTATCGCCCATGCATTAAATAAAACTCTAGAATCTTTAGGGATGGTATATCTGGTGAGGACGCAGCTGATGCTAGGCCTCCGAGGTACTAGCAAAGGTACAGGAGGATGTAATCGAAGCGTCTCCTTTATTATGGCATCTAAGTAGACTAGTTTAGGAAGATGATACTCTTCTACAATGTTTTGACCTCCAACTACAATGTCTAATTCTTCAACGGCTATTCTCATTTTATCTGGATGTTGTAATAACTCTGACATTGCCCACTCTATAGCAGTTGATGTTGTATCAGTACCGGCGACAATCATATCCTGCATATCATAAATGTTTGAGTAAATAGAACATATAATCCTCAAGTTTTGAGTCATATATCGTTTTGATCTCTAAACTTTAAAACGTAATAATCTGACCTTTGATTACAATTATAATAATAAGCTAATCCTTTTTATTAGCTTTTTTTTTATAACACCTTCCATTAGCAGCTAGCTAGTGAGACATGTCCTAAACTTGTATATTATAAGTTAAATTAATTATTAAAATAAATAATACTTTATATTATAATTTAAATTAATTATTAAAAATAAATAATTTATAAAATATAAAATATTTTTATTAAGAAAAAAGAAAATGGAAAAGAAGAAAAGAAAGAAAGAAAAGGAAAATAAATTAAAAAAATACTTATATAAAATTAATATAAATAAGTATATTATTTATATTTATTTAATTTTTTGTATTTATTTATGTAAAGGAAAAAGAGAAAACTTAAAAAAATTAAAAATAATTTTATAAAATTAATGCAAATAAGCATTTTATAATAAATTATATTTTTTTAAAATTAAATTGATTTATAATATAATTTTGTTCATTTATTTATATTTATCTATAAATAAAAAATAAAGAAATAATGAAAAAAAAAATCATATAGTAAGCAAGTGCAATTTTGAGAACACAAGTCTCGCTGTCCCTAATCCCTGCCTTCTCTTGTGCCCCAGCTTTCATCCAGTGTGTTCCAATTTTGGATTAGCACTAATTATTGATGTAGCATCTCTTTTCTTTTTTTTTTCTTTTTTTTTTTCAGAAACAGGTTTACCCGAAATAGGAGATCCCAATAAAATATAAATTAATATTTGATGCATTATTGGTAAAAATTTTTTATTTTATGAATGAATTAAAAATTTATCATATATTTTATTTTTATTTTTAATTAATTTTTATCATATTTAAAAGATATATGCTATTTATTAATATTACTTGTAGAATCTAAAACTAGACTAACAGTGTGTACATTTATAATAATAATAATAATAATGATAATAATAATTTTTCTTAAAAAAAAAGGAAAAAACCTTAAACATAAGATAATAGATTTAATTTATTTCTTTTGTCACTGTATAAGAGTGTAAAGGGTGGAAGGATTTTAACTAAACATACCATCAGCAAAGCCTTAACTTCATTCATGGATAATGTGGATTTATAATCCCCTTGTTGGTTCAGCTCCAACAACATCTGTAGAAAATCCATGCCCTTTCTTCCCCCCTCGGCTTCATCGACCTTTGTTCGCTGTGCTATCACTAATTCTAAAATCTCATCAAACCACGCAGAAACCCTCTTCATTCTGGATTGAACTCCTTGTAAATCAAAGCGGGTGAGGAAAGGAAATAGATCAGAAACGTTCGGTGCTCCTAACAATTCAACGTATTCTACAACTGCTTGTCTAAACTTAATCCCAACCTTGTTTCTTTCCTTGCCATGCAGTGAACCACCCCACAGCATGCTTGTTACGACATTTAAACTGGTAAGGAACATTTGGTCTCCAATGTTAACAGGTGATAATGAACCAACCTTTCCGTAAATATCCTTCACCATTTCTCGAACCTCTCGTCGTCGCAGCACATAGCAACCATCAAGGCTTGTGTTGCTCATCATTTCACTAACAACCAGCCTACGCAGCTTACGCCATTCTGGGCTAATAGATCTCCATGCTATATCAGATCCACCATACGTGCCGATTATGGCTGTTGCAGAAGGGTCACGGTTAGCGAAGATAGCATCATGGTCCTTAAGGACCTCTTTGGCAACTGAAGCTGAATTTATAACTATGCAGATCTTGCTTCCCAGCTGAAGTTTTATTATGGGGCCATAGATTTGAGACAGTTTGTAAAAATATTGGTGCAAATCAGGTTGGAGGAAAGGAAGGTTTCCAAATATAGGTAAGCCCGGGGGACCTGGTGGCAAGGGCGGCATGTTTTTGTTGGATTTCTTAACCCTCCGTGCATAGCAGGCAATAGTTAAAGCGACTATCAGAAGAGTTGCTGCCACTCTGATGATGGTATCCTCAGCAAGTCCATTGCAGCACCATGAGCAGCCCATGCAGGTTAAAATAGCAATCTTGCCAAAGAGATTTGGCATGATGGCACTTCAGGAATGCGTTTGGGAGATAGAATGCCCAAGAAGTGAACTTCTAGCTGTTTTCTGTGGATATATATGCTAGTCGGCATACTTATGATACTACTGCTAGTCCAAAGAATTCTGGTGGATAAGGATTTAGGAAACATGTAGTGCATAAGAATTTTTAAGAAATTAAGGGCTTTAAATAATTGTCTTTAAAATATAAAAAATTTATTTTTAATAATTATTTTTTAAAATTTTTATTTTTAAAAGAAATTTTGAAATAACATTTTTTTAATATTATTAAATTAAAGATGATATTTATCCCTAATATGATTAAATTCAAAATATATATTTTTTTAAATCTCCTTATCTCATAGAGGATGGCAAGTTGGATTTGGTAAAAAATGGGTGGATTGGATTATAGAATGTGTTAAAACTACTTTCTATTCTTTAAAAGCAATGGCAAGCCTTTTAGAGGGTATGAGACAAGAGGATCTTCTATCCCTTTATCATTTTTTGTTTTGTGGGTGGTGTTGTCTAGGATTGTTTTGTGGGTGGTGTTTTCTAGGATGAGTATTAATATTTTTATTTTAATATTAAATGTTTTATATATAAATCATTATTTATATTAATTCATAAATTATTTTAACATAATTTTTTGAAATATTTTTAGATGGCAATGTTTGTTAAAATATTTTTAAAAATAATTGGTATATTTAATAATTATATAAATAAAATATTATTCATTTAATTCAATGATAAAAGAGTTATTTTACGTTTATTCCTTTTTACCTCTTAACTTATCACTATTTTTTTCTCTATTCCATTAAATTAATAAAATTATATAATATCTATTATTTTTATTCCATTTTCAAGGAATAATTATTTCATTCTCTATTTATTTCCTTATGGTGAATCAAACAGAAACGCGAGTTTCATGAGCTTTCCTTTTAGCGTATTTGGTAGAGGACTCTTATAATCAACGGTTGTTGAATGTCAAGGTTGTTGAAGCTTTGTTTTATTTATTTCACTTAATTGTTATTTTGACTGAAACCAGATTCTATGTAATAGTCAGGTTCTCTTTTCATCATTTGCTTCTTGCAATTACATAATATTATTTAAAAAAAAACTCATTGTATTTAATTAAATTAAAATTATGTAATTAGTAATTTATTTTTAAATTATGTTACCTTTTAAGTAGTTAAGATATTTTTAAATTTCACGATCAATAAAAGTTTATGTGAACATAATTTTTTTTTCAAAAAATTCTTAGGAGTTAATTATATTCGACCAAAATTTTATTGGCAATAGCATATTTCAATGTAATTTTCAATTGAAAAATAATTTTTTTTCAAAATGATCATAATATAATTAATATTTATAAATAGATAGTTAAAGCCAATCAATTTTATAATTTTTTCAATTTTTTTAAAAAATATGTTGTTGAAATTTATTCTTTGACAATTTAATATTTTTATTTTATTAAGTTTAAAAATATAAATAACTTAATATATTTTTTAATATTATTCAATAATATTATATATTTATTCTTTATATAATATATATTATATAATTGGAAAAATAGATCTAACTAACTTAGATTTAAAATGTTGGAGCCAAAGGCTGAAAATAGGCATAATTGGAGACTAGTTACTTTATGTTTAAAAATTAGTAATAAAATAACTATTATAATGAACTAAATATGTTTTAAATTGTTTGTCTATTGGAATTGGAGACTAGTTAATGTATGTGTAAAAGCTAGTGAAAACAAAAGGAGCGTTAGTACATATTAGGAAAAATAAAGTTTTTTGTTTTCAACCTACTTATTTAGTTTTAAGGTATATTAGGGAAAATAAATTTTATATTTTAAAAAACTTTATCTAATCAATTATTTTCACGAAATAAAAAAATTTATAAAAATTAAAAATATATTTTTAAAATTTTAATAAGAATCTATAAATATCCGATAACATTTCTTATGGTTTTATATGATCCACAAAAGTATCAAGGCTGGCACCAATGAGAAATCACCAACGGATAATTTGACCATAGTGGCCATAGCACCAATGAAAAATCACTTCAATAATTTTTTTAAATAAATTTTTAAGTTCGAATTTATCTTACCACCTCTAGTAAGAAGTTAATAATTCAGCTCTTGTTAAGGTCTTCAATCTTTTGCGTCATTTTGCAGCCAAATAATGGTTCACATCACATATATTTGCAACAATCATCTATCTAGCTAGACTGCCTAGTTTTTCTTTATCGGACATCACGCTTAGAAAATTAATACTAAAGGGAAAGCTTAAAATTGCTTTTCTATGATTTAATAAAAGTTAACCCGAGAAATGATGCTTGTTAACGTGGATAATATATATATATATATAGATAGATAGATAAATATAGATAAATAATCATTGTGAATGAAAAAGAACCGAAAGAAATCACAAATCAAGATTTTATACATAGATAAAACAAAAAAGTTTCTGGATTTCACCTAATTAATTTTGACAATAATAAGTCCAAGTAGAATCAACACTATTTCGTGAAAAATGTTGTTGTTCAAGTGATTGGAAATTATGCTTATCGGGAAACTAGTTTTTGTATGTTAATTCATGAAATTAGGGATGGCAACAGATCAGTCGTCCCGCCTTTCATTTGATTTTTAAAAGATTTTATTTGATATTTATTTCAAATCCAAATTTAAATTGTTATAGAATTTGATTTGACTCAAAATGAAAAATTTTATTAATTAAAATATATAAAATAGTTATAAAAATAGAAAATGGATATTTTAGTATATATCTAGGGTTGAGATAAATATAGATATGGTAATTTATGTATTCGTATTATATTTATATATTTTATTATATCATAATCATTTTTAAAATTTTTTTATATTTATATCAATTTTGATATGTTTATAATTCGTATTAGAATGATTTTAAAAGATAAAATAAAAAAATTTCTGGGTTTCACCTAATTAACTTTGACAAGAGCAAGTCAAATTAAAATCAACACTGTTTCGTGAAAAATGGTGTTGTTCAAGTGATTGGAAATGATGCTTATCGGGAAACTAGTTTTTGTATGTTAATGCATGAAATTAGGGATGGCAACAGATCATTCGTCCCACCTTCCATTTGATTTTTAAAAGATTTTATTTGATATTTATTTTGAATCCAAATTTAAATTAAGTTATAGAATTTGATTTTGACTCAAAATGAAAAATTTTATTAATTAAAATATATAAAATAGTTATAAAAATAGAAAATGGATATTTCAGTATATATAAATATACACATGGTAATTTATATATTCGTGTTATATTCATATATTTTGTCATATCATAATTATTTTTAAGGTTTTTTACATTCATATCAATTTTGATATGTTTATAATTCGTCTTAGATAGATTTTAAAAATGTATTCGTGTTGTATCATATTTTTTTAACTTTTTATATATTATATTTGTGTAATTATATCAAATATTTTTAGATCTAAATAGATGTTATCTAAAATGGTCTGGTACCTGAACTTTGAAACTTTCAATAAAAAATTACTTATCTTCACCTGAACTTAATTTTAAAAAATGATTCAGGTTTGGATGAAATTATGAACCTTATTCATGAATATTTGAACATATAATAATATAAATTTTTATATTTTTAATTATAATAATATTTAAATTATTATATATTTAAATTATTTTTATAATATATCATATTTTATTTTATTTTTTAATTATTTACTCTTCATATTCAAAGTTTTTCATTCTAATAATTTGATTAGACCTCTCAATCATTTTGGTCTTGGTTTTCCATTATAGGAATTTTAGGTAAAGATTGCCAAAGTGTCATTTCACTATTTTTCTCCATTATAAATTTTAGGTAAAGATTGCCAAAGTGTCATTTCATTGTTTTTCACAAGGAAATTGATCATTTTTTTTTTCTATCTCCATAGGTTTAATACCCTCACTTTTATCTACCTTTCCCTTCCTATTATATAGTCCATTGACCTTGAAAGAAGTCGATGAGTACATATTTGTGTATTTGAGAAGAGCGCATGTAAATATTGGCGACGGTAACCATTCATTAAGAGTCAGTTCAGTTAAAAAAAAAAACTTTAATAGGGGCTATAGTAGTCTTTGTACTTCCCACCGGTCATCTAATTATGTCAAACATTTGCTCAAAGAAAAATATTGATGAATAGCAATTCTCGAAATGAACATTAATGTTCAGCACGGTATCCAAGGGAAAGAGAGGGTGCAGACTATTGTGGTAATTGAAATCCATAATTTTAAATGTAATACAATTATATAAAGTAAAAAATAATTATAAATATTATAAAATTTATAATATATTATAAATAATAAAATATTAATTTATAAATATTTTAAATTTTATATAATATAAATTAACACAATCTATAAGAATAATAAATTTCACACAAATATCATATCTAATCATAACATAGTCTTCCACAGTGTCACTGGATTTTTCTTTTTTGGACAAACTTTGGTCAATATCAGAATCCGGCCCCCCATGGTAGTAAAAGCGGACAATATTATGAAGAACATTGAATTTTCAAGAAAAAGCAGAATATAGGCTTGTCGAGCCTAGCATGATTATTCAGGCATAAGTCTACATGTTTAGGTGAATAGGGTGGTCCAAGTTAGGTTTAACAGTATCAAAACCTGTTTCCCCTTTTGCACTAAATTACACTAAGCTTTTTGGGCTTTGCTCCATTTCTCATTTAATTCTAGACCTTCAATTCTCTTCTCCTTCTTAATCTATAAAGCTTTTTTTTTATTTGATGCAAAATTGTGAAGAGGTACCCACACTTAGTGGTTCAAAGATTTTTTTTTTTTTTTTTTTTTTACTGCTGTTCTTCTTAATTTGATGCAAAAGTGTGAAGCAGTACCCAAACCTAGTGGTTCAAAGTTTACCATTTGAGAAACAGCAAACATGAGCAGAGGATAGATATATGATTGAATGTGGGAGGAGGTAACTCTAAAGAGAGCAGAAATTTAATCCTTTTCCTGGCAGTGGTAGGGCATTTCACCCATTATTCAATGGCCATGCAGTGGCCAAAGTTGAGATCAATCACGTAAATGCAAATAAGACTCTGTTGTCATATCAAATAGTTTTCTAGCTCCTTGAGATGCGGGCCCGCCTTTAATGTCTTTAATAATAATAATAATAACAACAACAACATGAGTTTCTTGTTTTCTTTTTAACATCCCTTTGCCAATTTGCATATGGTATAAAAGAAAAGAATATTAAAGTTTTGCATAGTTGGATATCCGAATGAAAAGATTCTCCACATTTTTCTTTTTTTGGCCAAAAGAAACATTAATAATCTTAAATGGACTAGCTCAAGCCCATACAACATTTGTTTTCTCCATGTCCAAATTATGGTCAGTTGAGCCCAATTGCAAGCTGTGGAGAGTCCAATATCTTACATGCAACCGAACCACAATATTCATTGGAGCATCCACCCAGCAATGGCAGATATCCGAGCAATGTGCCAACAATACACAAATCTAACCTTGTGGTTCCAGTTTGTGTGGTGTCCTTGGGACATGGTCCTAAAACAACATAATGTGTAATGTTTATGAGGATTAACTTTCGTTCTCCAGCTAATGCATGTGAAACAGGTGTCAGCTTCTCAGAATTATGCTACCATGCAGAACTAGTTGAGACCTCTTGCCTGATCTCCAAACATTCTCCATTGTGCTAATGGTGCTGCCAGTTAGTCTGAAGGAGACACTAAAGCACTTGCCGTTGTTTATGGACCGAAAGCTAGAACTACAAGGGGTGAGCATCTTAAGAAAACTTGCATTGAAGGTACTTGGAAGCCTAAAACAAAATAAATAGGAAAACTGGAAAAGAGGAATACGAAATGATATTGAATAGAACAATGACTATTAATCTAAACACCACGACATCAATTATAATTCAGGTTGTTAATGATGATGGAGCTCTTCTTCCGTATACCATAAATGTGACATGCGTGGCCCTTATAGATGCAGTAATTCCTATAAGGCATCTAGCTACTGCAATATCTTGTAGTGCAGCCAAAAGTGGTATGTTACATTGGATCCCATCAACCTAGAAGAGCAGATAATGAAGGCATTTGAGTATTTAGCATTCCCAAACTCAGGATTGGAGGGAGCTATTATCATTGGTAAGATGCAGTAGGATAGACAACCCTTATCTTGGGTATGATGCTGCAAGTGAAACATTGTTGATGACAACAACTGAAGCTATTGTAGCTGAACTTCCCCAAGCTGTTGGAGTTAATATGTACGACAATGTTCCTCCTTGGCATGAGAAAACTTACGGTTATGGATACGCCTTCGATAATGTTTATGGATAGAACATAGATTTATGGAGTGCTGAGTTATTTGCAAGAGAAGACAAAGATGCAAGTTCGTCGACTGTCATAGTCAGTGCAAAGAATGGGAATATCACCAAACTCGACTAGGATTGTTTCATTGCTGAAAGGACTCATAAAGTGCTCCTATAGAAGCCAACTCTGACAATGATTCTGACACCTGAGTTGCAAATATATGCTGTCGCCGAGTACGCAAACCTCATCCTTGAAGATAAGGATGTTTTAACATGGGTATTGATTATAGACATATTCACGAGATTAAGAAAGTGTGGCATTTTAGCGTATTAGTCTGTTACGATTTGATTCCATTAGTGGTGTTCCTTCTATAATTTCTATTATTTCCTTTATAGTGGTTATATTGCTGGTTTATATATGGCTATAAGAGATCATAAAATAGTAATGAAAAATATTCTCTAATTCCCTCTATCCTTCTATGCTCTTCTTCTCATCTCTTTTCTAATATTATGTTTCTTCCTTTAATTATCTCTTCTGAATTTTTTCATTGATTTGACCCATATCATTCTTCCAAAATTTTAAATAATAACTAAAATCAAATTGTTTCGAACAATAAATAAATTTAGTAAAGTATAATTTTTATAGAGGTTTATAGCAATAACTTTTTCTAGGTTTCGCATTTTTATTTTGAAGAAATAGACAAATCTGCTAACGTGGTTCTCAAAACCTGGATTAGTAGGTTTAATGGGTGCGTATGCCATTGTTATTGTCATAGCCATGGCTGTACCAACGCTATTACTTGAAACAAGTTTGCTTTGCTATTTTTCTAAGTCTAATCTTTTAATATTAGGCCGGTTGATTTTCTAAAACGTGACTCAAAGCTGAAAGCATATAACAAAAGCCCAATCCCTTCAACCGACACAAAAGCCCAATCCCCACATTTTATACTTTTGTTATCCTGAGTCTAATATCTGCAACCCAAACCGAAAAACGATTAGGTCCAGCAAAACCCCTAACCCTAGCAGTAAAGCTCAGCACAGCACCTTTATATTTTCTACAAAGCTTTCAATCTCATTTCTCTGTCGTTTTTTCAGAAACAAGGCAGCAGTTGGCGCAGCTTCACGTTTCTCTTCTCTTACTTCTTCCAGGTTTCTCTCTCACTTTTTTTTCTTCTTCTTCTTCTTCTT
>JBBYHL010453166.1:0-15801 GCA_038381835.1 Adansonia madagascariensis | reverse complement strand
TGTGAAAGGTTGAGTTTTTAAAGGTTTTCTAGTGGTAGTTTAGGGGAACTACAGGAATGGTAGAAGGTTAAGGGTGAAAGGGGATGAAAAAGTGTTTTTGGGAGAGTTTTTGGTGCTAAAATTGTCGAAGGATTCTTCGGGATGATTAAAAGTCTTTTTTTTTTAGAATAGCTGAAAGTCCCCTTGCTGGGCTAATTTTTGGCCTCTTTTAAACTCAAGGTTCAGCCAATGCTTTTGTGAGACAAATCAAAGGTAGTTTTGATCTTTCATTCACATACCAGGAGACAATTCTAGCTACTATGCTCACCTAACCTTCTTCTTTTTGGTTCTACCATGCAGAGTAATGGCGCAAAAAGGTTGCAACAACCTACTACTAGAGATATGCATAGCATGCCCTTTTGCAACCATATATTTCATGAAAGTGATCCTTGTCTTTGGCTATTTGGGCTCAAAAAATTGATTTAAATCCAATTATAAGCCCAAAGTCGAGGTCTAGAATGAATTATAACATTTTTTAGTGCAAAAAAACATGTTTGAATCGAATTTTCAAGGGCTAAAAAATGGCTCGAACTAGGCAAAAATGCCTTGGTGTATCGATACAAAACATTCTGTATTAATACACAAGGTAACTTTTACCTATGAGTATTGATACAATGAGGTGTATGTCGATACTAAAAGCAAAATGTCTTTCTAGTCTCGAGACATAGAGGCCTCTATCGATACTCCATGGATTTGTATCGATGCTTACGCTTGTGTATCGATACATTTTGCCAAAAATCACAACATTAGCTATTGCCAAGTTCTATATCAATACAAACATGCTAGTTATCGATACCATACCTTAGGTATTGATACCAAATCCTCTTATATTGGTACTACATACGAAAATTTAAATTTTTGTCAACACAAAAGCCTTGTATCAATACTTTATGCACCAATATAGCTTACATGAACTTGTGGCTTCTCGAATTACCTCACTTTGATCGCAAATAGTGTGAGATTGATCCATGTACTCATTTGAATAACTCTGGTGACATCATGAAAAGTGGCCTTTGATGCCTTATTTTATATTTTTCTTTAATACGACCTATAGGCATTTTAGACCTTTCCCAAAAAAATTTTAGGCATTTGGTTATTATTTAGAAATAAACTACCAACACGGAACCTAACAGTTGTCCCTAGTTCATTTTTTTTTATTTTATCATCTTTCACTTAAGTTCAGGGATGCCAAGAGTTAGCCCAGATAAATAAAGTGTCTACAATTACCCTTCTTTGGCTATTACTAAGTATTAGGAATAGGACAAAGACAAATGGACATAATTTTGTTTGAGTAGGATAGTGGTTTCAGGTGCCTACAGAAAAATAGAGTTCTATTTAGTATTACGTAGAGAAAGGCCAAATATATCTGCAAAAAAGAAAATTTTAGTAAGTTTTGTAGGGTTTTACCTCCCTACTAGGTTGTTTTGCCATCAACTTATATAGGCTTTGACTTGATCAGTGTCCAGTTCTTTGTGGAATAAAGTGGGTTACTTCTTGGGCTTAACCACAAATAAGTGCCACCAGCTTGTGTAAGTTTTGACTCAATAAGCGTCCAGCTCTTTATGAACTAAGGTAACTAGTTTCTTAGATTTGACTCCAGACAGGTGCCACTGACTTGTGAGGGCTTTGACTCGATAGGTGTCCAACTCTTTGTGGATTGAGGTAGGTAGTTTTTTGACTTTGACTCGATAAGTATCTAGCTCTTTGCGGACTGAGGTAAGTAGTTTCTTGGCTTTGGCCCTAAACAAGTGCCACCGACTTGTGTGGGCTTTAACTCGATAGGTGTCCAGCTATTTATGGACTAGGATAAGTAGTTTCTTAGATTTGACCCTAGATAGGTGCAACAGGCTTATTTAGGCTTTGACTCGATAGGCATCCAACTCCCTATGGACTGTGGTAGGTAGTTAGTTTCCTAGGTTTAACCTTAGATAGGTGCCACTGGCTTGTGTAGACTTTGACTTGATAGACATCCAGCTCTTTGTGGACTATGATAGGAAAAGAAAATCATCCTATTCTTTGAGGACTAAGGTGGGTAAACATTCTACTCTTTAAGGACTAAAATAAAATGAGTTTAGATACCTCTCTTGAATAATTTTCAATAAGCTTATAAAGTCAGAGATATTTACCTGCAAACTTTTAAAGTTTTTCAAAAATAAAAAATTATACCTTAGGTTCCCAACAAATTTGACTTTTGTATGCAAGAGCTGGTACATAAAGGATGTTAAATGTTTTATAGTGCGTGAGGATGCAAATGCATGTCTACATGATGTAAAGGTGATGATTTTAAAAGCGTAATCTAGTGGTCCTTTTTGGCCTTCTTTGGCTGTTTACTTTTTCATGAGTTTGATAAAGTGGCTTTTTGCCCAAGGGTTTGTTAATCTTGCTATAGATTTCTAAAGGTTTTGAATGTTAAGGTGAAAATGTCCTCTAGAAAGGCTTTGAAAGTTTTTATTGAAAAATCCTTAAGAGAGGCTTTGGAAAACATTGAAAACATCCTCAAGAGAGGTTTTGAAAACACTAGTAAAACATCTTTAAGAAAGGCCTTAAAGGTTTTCGATAAATGTCCTCAAAAGAGGTTATGGAGGTTTTTGATGAAACATCATTATGAAAAGCTTCAAAAGCTTTGGTAAAATATCCTCAAGAGAGTTTTCAAAGTTTTTAAAGTAATGTCCTTAAGAGAGGCTTTAAAGGTTTTTGGTGAAATGTCCTCAAAAGACGCTTTGGAAAACTTTAGAAATATCATCAAAAGAGGCTTCAAAAGTTTTGCTAAAATATCCATAAGAGAGGCTTTAAAAGTTTTTGAATTAAAGTCCTTAAGAGAGGCTTGGAAGGTTTTTAGTGAAATGTCCTCAAGAAAGGCTTTGGAAAACTTTAAAAATATCCTCAAAGAGGATTTAAAAGTTTTGCTAAAATATCCTCAAGAGTGGTTTTGAAGGTTTTTAAAGTAACATCCTTAAGAAAGGCTTTGAATATTTTTGATGAAATATCTTCAAGAGAGGCTTTGGAAAACATTGGAAATATCTTCAAGAGGGGGCTTTGAAAAGTTTGCTAACATATCATTAAAAGAAGCTTTGAAGTTTTTGGTTGACATCTTCAAGAGAGGAGATGTTATGTATGTCATGAATGTCATTTCAAGGCATAAACACCATGTTATGCAAGTAAATTGATAGTAATCCTTGATATCAAGATGCCCATGTGCATGGAGTGATACACATGCATGCAAGATGACAGGGTGAATGCTTATGAATGCAAATGCACATGAACTCAAATGCTTGTGACATGGGTGCCCTTGAATGCTACTAGATGCGAGGGAAAATACACATGAATGTGAATGCTTAAATGAATATGCAAAGGTGTACATAAGTGCAATGAGAATGTACATAAGTGCAAATGCTCATAAATAAAGGTGAGCATGAGTGTGAAGGTAGATAAAATTTCATATGCGTATGAATGCAGGCAAGTAAAGATGCATGTGAGAGCATAGGTGCATGAGTAAGGATGCTTAGTATGAAGGAGAATACACATGTGTGTCAATGCATGAATGTAGATGCACGTGAGTATGAATGCTTGCAAATATATATGCACTTAAGTGCAAAATGCTTCTGAATAAGGGTGCACATAAATGTGATTATAGGTTGGTGAGAATGCATGAGAGTCTTAGTGTTCATGAGTACTAATGCTTGTGAATACAAGACTAGCCATTATCGATACTAAGCTTAAAGTGAAGTGTAAATGATACTCAAATGCCTATCCAAATAATGCATATTTTCATGAAGGATGACACGTATGCTCACTAAAGGTGTAAGGGTTGACACTACTATTAGCTCCTTTTAAATCTAGCTTAACTTTTCCTGATGATTCCTCTCTTTGATTAAGAGGCATTCTAATACTAGTTTTGCCCATGATTGGAAAAGCTATTATCTTTTTTTCTTAAAATGTTCATTTGATGAAGACTCACCAGTTAACATGATATTCAAGTCTCTTAAAGACTACTGATCTATAGTTAGAAGATTTTTTGAATGGCAACTGGGTCTTTCCAAGAAAGTTTAAGGATAGGTGAAATGAATTCCTTATTTTTTTAGGCTCACAAATGGACTAGTCCTTATGAATTTCTTGAAAACCAAACAAATTTAAGATTCTTTTAAGCTTCGCAACATTGATACTTTGATCGACACTAGGATTGGCCATAATGGGTTTAAGATTATGAGGCTGATGTAGAAATGTGAGGAATGTAATTCTAAGGGTTGATCTCTCTAAAGATGACATTTTGGAGATTTTCATAGATCTCTTTGGAATGATGGCTTCCTTGTTACGATCTCAATAACCTATGATTGGCATTGGAAATTCACTTTTTTGCTCTGTACTACCCATTTGGGTTTTCACCCTAGCGCCGCATTCTTTTCGTTTTTTATTTTTATTTTGTTTGATTGCATCATCATGATTATTAAGAAGGTTCAAAATTTATCAAAGAACAATCTCCTGAAGAATGGGTTCATTAGTTCACATGGCCATGCTTAATCGAAATGGACTTTTTAAAGATCGTAATGTAGTCAAGGGTTTATGGTTTTGAAAGAAATGGTGTAAAGGCCTAAAATATAGCATTCAAAGGTGATTGGATCAAGGGTAATTTATTTTCATAAAGGTATCCATGTCTTTGTTTCCTGATTTTTTGTTCCTTTTTCTTAATTTTGCTTTTGCTTTCTTTTTTTTCTTTTTTAGTTTTTTTGCATTGCTTTTTCATTTCCTTCTTTTTTCTTTTATTTTCATCATTGGAGGGAATTCTAGACTTTGAAAACTTTGTACATTTCCTATTTGCCCCTTGATGTTGAGTGTTCTTAGAATTATAGAGTAGGAATCTGTCTCCTATACTCCTCAAACAAATTTTCCTTGCCCATAATATGGAAAGTGATCTTTGATCACGGTTTCAAAAGAATGAATTCATTAGGCTCAAAAGGGTAGAAAAAAAGGAATTTTTTTTAATTTGAGAGGAGATAATGATAGATGGTCATTTTTAATCTCAAACATGACTATGTGAACTTAAAGAACCATTTCTCAAAGAAAGTTCCTTTAAAAGTATTTTGGACCTTTTAATCACATGATGTAGCATTTAATTTTCATTTTTTATTTTTTATCATTTTTTTAAAAAATGCCTTAGTTTTCCTTTTTACTCCGTTTTGACTTCACATGCTTGGGTATGCCCTATTTTGGTTTGCCATTGATGGAAAATCACGTGATGCTGAGGTTCAAGCTGTAAGGAACATTCTGTGTTCAATCCTTGAGGGTTTACATTGACAAAGGATTCAATTTCCATGATATCAAGATGATACAGAAAAACTAGGGTCCCCATAAAGTGCCTTAAGAAAGGTCTTTAGGAAATGGTTTGAAAGAGGAGAATCAAGGACCAAAAGGTCATGGTAAAGGCATAAGAAATGTTTCTAGAATGGCTTTTGTAGGTATCAAAATGACAAGAGAGAATGAAGGACCAAGAGTTTATGGCGTGGGTGCAAGAAACATTTTAAGAAAGGCTTTTAGAGGTATCAAAATAAAAGGAAAGAGGAAGGACCAGGAGTTATGGTGGGGACAAAAGTTAGTTTGGTGGCATTGCTCTCAATATGTGATTTAAAAAGCTTTCAAGGTATGGCTTGGTAGCTGTGGCATTTACTTTGTCAAGAAGAAGATGGATTTTTTTCACACAATCCTTATACATATAAAATTATCACCAATAGGATTCTAGGAGAATATCATATTTGTTTGGCTCCCAAAGTATTTATAAATTTTGAAGGATTGGTTCTTATCGCTCCTAGCCTAAGTTAAGGTTTTTTATTTGTTTGATGGTTCTAGTATGGGCATGTGGCATGGTTTAAAGCTGATTCCCTAAAGTTTTAGGACTTATGATTAGTCAGTTTTATGCATGGAAATTTTTATTTTTTATTTGTTATCATTTTTTTAAAAAAATGCCTTAGTTTTCCTTTTTACTCTCTTTTGACTTCATATGCTTGGGTATGCCCTATTTTGGCTTGCCACTGATGGGAAATCACATGACGCTGAGGTTTAAGCTGCAAGGAACATTATGTCTTCAATCCTTGAGGGTTTACATTGACAAAGGATTCAAGTTCCATGATATCAAGATGATATGGAAAAACTAGGGTCTTCATAAAGTGCCTTGAGAAAGGTCTTTAGGAAATGGTTTGAAAAAGGAGAATCAAGGACCAAAAGGTCATGGTAAGGGACAAGAAATGTTTCTAGAAAGGCTTTGGAAGGTATCAAAATGATAGAAGAGAATAAGGGACCAAAAGTTTGTGATAAGGATGTAAGAAACATTTTGAGAAAGGATTTTAGAGGTATCAAAATAAAAGGAAAGAACGAAGGACCAAGAGTCAAGGTGGGGACAAAAGTTAGTTGGTGGCATTGCTCTCAAGATCTGATTTGAAAAGCTTTCAAGGTATGGCTTGGTAGCTTTGGCATTTACTTTATCAATAAGAAGATGGATTTTTTTCACACAATCTCGATACGAGTCAAATTATCGCTGATAAGATTCTAGGAGAATATCAATTTGTTTGGCTCCCAAAGTGTTTATAAATACTGAAGGATTGATTCTTATCGCTCTTAGCCTAAGTCAAGGTTTTTTATTTGTTTGATGGTTCTAGTGTGGGCTTGTGGCATGGTTTAAAGCTAACTCCCTGAAGTTTTAGGACTTATGATTAGTCAATTTTATGCATGGAAACTTAAAAGAAAGATGAAGAATGCAAGCAATCACTAATGTTCTTAAGATTTTTAATATCATGCTTTCATCATATATGTGATTTAAATTTCAAAATATGTTAATTTCATGAAAAATGACATTTTCAAGACAAAAGCTTTTCACATGAAGCATGCTAAATTGAAATGCCTCCATCATCTTGGGTTCATGCATCTTGTTTCATAGTTGATTAATATTCAGATGCCATGCTTTGATCAATTGTTACATTTTTCTCTTCAAAGGCCCACATTCTTCTATAGAATGACTCACGCACCCTCTATGATATCGGCAAGCAATGGTGTCATGTCCATTTTAGTAATGTGGCTCTAAAGGTTTAGAGTAAACTAGATTAAGTAACCGATCTTGGATAAGCCGAGAAAGTAATTTAGTGTATGATATTAGGATTAGTTCTATGGGTGTATTGTCCTGAGTGCCCCACCGTCATTTCTTAGCACTCTCTAACCCTTTTGGCTAATAGGTTGGTCCAATTAGAGTTACAATATTGAGTTGTGCATTGGAAGTGATGTCAGAGGGTAAAAACTCAAGTACGAATTTGATGCAAGACTACTTCTAAAGGGGTAAGCCATTTGGCTTATGGCATATAGATGGTGAAAGGAAAATCTTTTGCTGACAGCTTGTCGAAGGTTAAAGGTTGGACCTTGTCTCTTTCATCTGGAGGTACTTTCCTTCCTTTAGTATGGAGTAGCTCCTATTTTCTAAGTTTTCCACTTTTGATTGTATTCTTGATCATTTTCTTGGACATGATCTTCGTGGCATTCCCTATGAGATTGTCATAAAAAGGGGCATGTTGAGACTCCAAAAAGTATGTGGTCGTCTCTTCTCATTTAATAGTGGATGTACTTGTGCCACCTCTTCCCTTCATCTTTGGGATATTGCCTGAAGGTCTCAATCGGCTTTTTCTCTATGTTTCTCAAAGATAACCTATCGGGTACCTAATCAAAAGCATGCTTGCACTGGACCAAGAAAGCTCTAGCAAGATTAACCCATGTTTGGATTTTTGTCCTTTCCAACTCATTGTACCACTAAGCTACTACCCTGGTCAGACTATCTTAGAAATAGTGATATAGAAGTTTCTTTCCTTCATACTCGGCCATTTTTCGATAATACTTTCAAATATGGGCAGTCAAATCTATGGTCCCATTGTACTTATCGAACTCAGGTACCTTAAACTTGGTGGAATAATAAGGTTGGAAACTAAGCCCAGAGATTTGGCATCCATGATTCTAAATTTGTTGTTCTCCTTGATTGCACTGAATCTTTTTTCTAGTCGTTGGTATTCATTGAAGTCTTTTGTAGTTTCTAAAGGTTGGACATTTTTAGGTTCCTCTTGCTCCATTGAGTCATTTAGATCGAGCAATGATAGATGAGCTAGGGAAGATTTAGTACTTGCTGCATAAAATTTAAAATGCATAGATGTTGCAGTCAGATTCATGTAGATAATCAAGTGCATTCATGGAATTGGCATTACGTAAGGTTATTGCTTTCGGACTGTTTCCTCTTGGACAGGTGTAACTCTGGTGCCACTCGTTAGGTGAGCTTTGAATTTGTCGACATTTTTCTGATATAAGTTACACTAGCATGCCCTTTTCTTTTACGAAGGTCAATACCATCTTCATCAACATGATTATTTGGGCTTGCAGTTCCTCATTTTTACGAAGCATGCACTCTTTATGTTTTTTATGCATGAGCTCCAATGTCTTAATTCTAGCCGAGTACTTAACTTCCATGATTAACAATTTTAGTGTTCCTTTGATACCTTTCAATGAACAATGAAGCTTCTTTTAGAAAAGTTCTAGTACTCATGCATTCAACTTCATGAATTGGAGATGGAAGTATGCATGCATGTATTCAAATGAGTGCAGTGAGGATGTTAATGTAAGGTATGAAAAGATGTCATGAGCATGAAAATGTTATCATGAAAATCTTCTTTTAGGGTTGCAAACAATATTAGTAGTGGTAGATGGAATATATGAGATACACCATGTTGCATCCCTATAGCATTGGCCATGGTAGAATGGCCGATGTAGGGAAGGAATCCTTACAAATAGATAAATTATGCCCCAAAACGTATCAAGGAAATATGACATTGATGGGGTAAAGATTATGTCGGCATTATGATGTTCGTTCACCATTGCCCCATGTCAATTGTCTCCACATGTTTGATGCAAGAAATAATACATCTAATATGAACATGAAATAATAAGGTTGTACAGGGTTAGAGAATATTGGTAAAAAGAAGAGAGGCAACAAAAATAAACCACAGAAATTGCCTTGATAGAGTATGATGCCTAGGAGCAAATACAACAATTGACAATAAACGAATAGCCTAACAACGTGTCCAGGTTAAAATTACCTTTAGCAAGGTGACACAATACCTCACAAAGATTAGACTAACCAATTAAATGGTGATCTTCGTTCATCAACATCGATGGCGAGTACATGTTAAGCCATCATTCGGACAACATGACAGCTTATTTTGGTCAGATATAACATTTTTTGGGCATTGTAGGTAATGGTATTTGCCTGTCATCACCCATTTATTAAAGAGGATTTACTGTTGAACGTAACGGCATATCCTAAAGAGATGATCATAAAAATAAAAATGACCAAATACAGGTGAAAATGTTCACCCATCATCGCCTACGTAACCAAGGTATATAGGAGTAAAAATAAGAAGTGTTTCCCTAAGCGATCCTATTTTTTGGGTAATTTTGGCAGTAATCTGGTCTGGTTTGACATGGTTTAACTCATAAGGTTCACTATATGGGTTTAAGTTGATGCCTATTTTGGTATCTAAATTGCCCCTTTATCCAATAAGGATAGCTAAGACAGCTCGATCCTAGGCCCATCACGGGTTTGGCAAAACGGGTTCGACCTAATGGATGTTCCTAGCAAATGCAAAGGGGTATATACGAGAAACATAGGTAATTTACACCTAGGAAGGTCTTGCCATGCCTATGTGAAGGGTTACTCACGAAGGTGGATAGCACACTTTCTCCTAACCATTATGGCACTAACCTCACCATGGTGTTTGGTGGGAATCTAGTGCAAATGTAGGTTCAATAATGTGTCGGAGAAACAATCAATCCTTTTGTTTTACTCCTATATTACCATACTTATTCAAGTCAATATTTATTCAAGAATGAAATAATCCCTAGTAGAGTCACCAAGCTATTGCCATGTGCTTGCCTTTAAAACTTCGGATGATCCAAAGGGCTTAGCACACTCAACTTAAAAAATGTATGGTAGTGATGGTCGTCGAACCTTTTAGTTATCCCATGATTGGAATTTGGATTAGGCATAGTGATATGAAAGGGAGAGATACCATCAAGAGAATCACTCATCCAACCAGTCTTGGATGGCTACCATGAAGTGGCTATAAAC
Organism: Adansonia madagascariensis; assembly: GCA_038381835.1. Taxonomy (NCBI): domain Eukaryota; kingdom Viridiplantae; phylum Streptophyta; class Magnoliopsida; order Malvales; family Malvaceae; genus Adansonia; species Adansonia madagascariensis. The sequence goes on along the minus strand of JBBYHL010453166.1, from coordinate 5,618 downwards.
TTGCAGTCACCACTGATCATTTTAGGCTAGGTAGGATTAGATGCCTATTGAAATATTCCGAGTTACAAAACCTGAAACATCAATTTCAAGGTCTACAAAATCCAGATATTCATTGGTTGGGTTTTTTAGTTGGTTACATGTGGGGAAGGATTAGCACCCTCATGACACCTGAAACTAGTACCCGCTAACTATGTTTCACTTTGGTTTTGGCTTAATCGATTCCATTTCATCATTATTTAGAAATAATCCCCTTTTTATGCATTAAGTTTTGGTGGAAAATGTAAATCCTGGTTTTAAAAGAAGATTTATATCACCTATGCACCGCAGAGGTATAAGGAGCATAGGGATTTTTATGAAAATAGTTTTTAGATTAAATTTTGAAAATTTGGATATTCCATATTAGGCACTGGAGAGATACCAACACAGAACATTGCCTTATAAAATTCTTTGAAAATGAATTTTAAATATGAATGCACTATAATCACTATAAAAATGGAAACATGTTACTCAGATGAAAAGAATATAACAATATTATAAACAAATAATCACAAATAAATAAATGTAAAAAAAAAGGATGATTGGAATATACCTCATAATTATCTTTGATTGTTGAAAAATAACCAGGATGACAATTTAGAGATGAGTTTGGATTAGATAGTGATTTGAGGGATGAAAAAGATTTCAATCAAAATAATATAGGGCATCTAGAAGAGAGAAAATTTTTGGATTTTTTAGTAAAAACGGGGTTGAAGTATTTTGAAGCAGTGGGGTTGGAGTATCCTGATAGATAAAGTTATGAAAATAAATCTGAGTTTTTAATGAAAAATGGGGTTAGAGTGTCCCCTCAGAGTACTAAGGTTAGAGTATCCCCAAAGATAAAAATTGTTATGCTTTAAGAAAATAATTAGAAATCTCGACTAAATTTATAAAGGAAAATTCAAGTTTCTTAAGGAAAAATAGGGTTGGAGTATCCCCTCAGAGTAATAGGAATGGAGTTTCCCCAAAGATGCAAACTTTTGATGTTTTAAAAGAAACATTTTTTTAGAAAAAGGATTTTAAAAATAGAAAATCAAATATTTGTATAAAATATATTTTTGTCTTAAGCCTTGATCCAAGTCTAAAGGGCTTGTGTTGTAGGGGAACCAATCGGATGGATTTCGAGACATTCAAATGTCTCTATAAAGGGGATTCAAAAATTGGTTAAAAACAGGGAACAATATCATGTCATCTCCCTTCTTAAATTTATTTTGGGTTCATCTAAAGGCCTTAGGGAGTGAATAAGGTACCATTGGAAATATGACTCGATAAGGTTTAATGTAAAAATATTTCAAAAATCCTACAAAATCACTTTCTAGGCAAAATTAATTTTTGAAATTAGGTCTATCTTGACACTGGCAGCAAATGTAGAGGAAAACATATCAAACTTTAAAATATCTTGTTGAGCTCATCTGGAATCATTAAATTGTCAATAATACCTTTTCGAAAAGAGAATTTTGTGATCTTTCTGGGAAAAATATTCAAGAAGCTCAAAAGAATGATTTCATGGGCCAAAATGACCTAAACTTTTAGGGGTTCCAAATAGAAAAAGTTTAAGAAATCATATTCCTTCATCTAGAACGATCCAAAGGCACACGAGACACCGTTAGAAAGGTACTTCTATGCCCTTTAAGGAACAATATCAGAAAAATCAAGGAGAATATTTTATGGTTTGAAAATGATTTTCCAAACTAAGACTATAATGCTGCAGAGCAAAATAGAGGGCTATTCGATACTTTTAGGTTTCTTCAAGGATGGAATTAGGTCTAGGATGTCTGAATGTTTGTAACAGAAAGGAACAAGTAACATCAGCATCATGAGTTCATTCCCCAGTCTTGGAGTAGTTTGAGACAATGAAGCAACCATTAACCATGTTACTAAAAAGGGTGTTAGACTCAAGATTAAGGCTTAATACTTTAACAAAAAGAACAATACTTTATTTCCATGAATCCAAACTTGGGAGGTTTAGTTTATCCATAAGATTGAATGACCAATTTAATCAAAACATTAAGTCTATCTAGTCCCCAATATTTGAAGTTAGCATAGTCTTCACTTGGGCTTTTTTGAAAAGTCAGATTTCTTTTATAACAAACAAGCATTCATTTTGAGAAACAAATCATCAATAAAATAGAACGTGTGCAATGATAAACAAGTATTACACATGCCAAGACACAAAGATGACATTTTGACATGGAAAATGTAACAAAAATGCAAGGAGATGACAAATAAGATATATGGAAGTGACATGAACATATTTAAGTGAAGAAAAGCATGCAAGAGTTGTCAAAATAGCATTTTTATGTCCTGAAAATGCAAGAAATTTCATAAACATGCTCACTGCACATTACAAAATCATTCAAGCATATGCTAAGCATGTGAAAATAGATGAAACATGATAGACAATGCATGAATAAGGGACTGTTTGGATGATAGAATGGAAGAGCAGGAATTTAGCCTAACAAGCAACATCAAGCATCAAAAGAACATCAAGATCCTAAGACTACCACAACCAAGGCAACAATAATGCATGAGAATCCTAAGATGGTTTGGAAGTATAAATGGCTCACTAGAATGATATAGATGATAAAAACAGAAAACGTATGGAACAAGGTAGAGAAAATATACCTAAAAAGCTTAAACTTTTCCCTCTACTTAGAGTAGTGACTTCAAGCTTAGTTCCTTCTTTATCTTTGCTATTATTTAGCAAGAAAATGATGAAAGAAGATGCTTTCTAGTATTATTGTTGATGTTGAGGTATTTTAAGGATAAACATGTGTGAAAGGTTGAGTTTCTGAAGGTTTTCTAGTGGTGGTTTAGTGGGACTACGAGAATGGAAGAAGGTTCAGGGTGAAAGGCAATGGAACGGTGTTCTTGGGAGAGTTTTTTAGGGCTGGAAATAGCTGGAGGATTCTTAGGAAGGCTGAAAGTCTTTGTTTTTAGAACGGCTGGAAGTCCCCCTGCCAATCCAAATTTTTGCCTCTTTTAAACTCAAGGTTTAGCCAATGCTTTTGGGAGACAAGTAAAGGGCAATTTTTTATCTTTCATTCATGTACCAGGAGGCAACTCCAGCTATTATGCTCACCTGGCCTTCTTCTTATTGCTTCTGCCATGTAGAGTAGCAGGGTAGAAAGGCTACAATAGCTTGCAGCCAGAGATATGTCTGGCATGCCTTCTTACAACCCTATATTTCATGAAAGTGAGCCTTATCATTGGTTATTTAGGCTTTAAAAATTGGTTTTAATCTAATCATAAGCCCAAAGTCAAGGTTTAGAATGAATTATAATGTCTTTTTGGTGCAAAAAAAATCTTTGAATCAAATTTTTAAAGGCTAAAAAATGCCTCAAACTAGGCAAAAAAGCCTTGGTGCATCGATATACAACATTCTGTATTGATACATGAGGTAAATTTTACCCATGAGTATCGATACAATGAGGTGTGTATCAATACTAAGAGTAAAAAATGTTTCTAGTCTTAAGACTTAAAGGCTTGTCTCGATACTCCATAGATTAGTATCGATACTCGTGCTTATGTATTGATACATTTTTGCCAAAAATCACAGCTTTAGCAACTGCCAAGGTTTGTATCAATACAAACATGCTAGGTATTGATACCAAACCTTTTTGTATCAATATTAGATGTGAAAAATTGAATTTTCAGTGACACAAAAGCCTCATATCAATACTTTATTCATCAATATAACTTGCACTTACTTATGGCTTCCTGAGTTACCACACCTTGGTTACAAATAGGCCTATGGATTGATCTGAATGACTCTAATGACACCATGAAAAAAGGCCTTTGATGCCTCATTTTACATTTTTCTTTAATATAGCCCATAGGTCCTTTTTAGACCTTCCCAAAAAAAAATTTAGATATTTGGTCATTATTTAGAAAAAAAAACTGGCAACATAGCACCCAACGTTGTCCCTAGTTTATTTTTTTTATTCTATCACCTTTCACTTAAGTTCGAGGATGCCAAGAGTTGGCCCTGACAAAATGAGGTGTCTACAATTTTTTTTTATTTTTGTCAACATTTACATGTCAAGATACCATGTTTAATTGTCTAAGCATGCTATTTATGTGTATTGTCATGAATGTCATATTTAGCTCATAATATACTTGTCAAAATGCTTGTTTGATGATACTCAAGTTCCTTTTCTTAGAAACACCTCAGTTAAGGCCATGCTAACTTTAGTAAATGAAGATTAACATGGGCTTAAGATTTTTATACATTGGTCTTTCAATCTTAGGGTAGAATCAAGTTTTGTGTTTGAATTCAATGGTTATTGAGGCTAAATGTTATGTTCTCAAAGATAAAAATGCTTTCTTATTGTCCAAAGTGGCTTGTCTCTTGATTTTTTGCCTAAAGCCTTTATGTTTATGATATGGTCAACAGACTGTTTCATTGTCCCAAAGTACTCTAAGATTGTGTAAATGAGCTCATGATACCCATGTCACTCATTTCTCTACTGTGATGGACATTCGGATGTCCATGGCTCGAGTTTAGACCTAAGGAACCCAAGAAAATAAAAAAAAAAACTCTCATGGTTTGTCTAGACAGCACAGTGGTCATGACTTAAAAATAATTTTTGAATCCTAAACCATTTTCACAATTTTTTGATATTCTTTGTAAAAAAATGCTGAATTATTTTTCCAACATTCTCTTGTTTGGCTTTTGATCATTTTGGATGACGAAGATATGATTTTCCAAATTGGCAGTCTAAAACCCCTAGAATAAGCAATCTGCATTCCATTTGGGCCATTTCGACCTACCAGATGATTTTTTTTTTTAATTTTTAAAATATTTTACAAAGAAAATTTTTTTGAAAGGTATTGTTTGTGATTTTAATGATTCCATACGGGCTTAAAATTTTTTTCAAAATTCATCACATCTTTTCCTTCCACATGCTGTTAGTGTTGCGCTTGACCCAACTTCAAAAATTATTTCCACCTAGAAGACAATTTTTTTGGACTCTAGGAATATTTTTACATTAAACCTTATTGAGTCACATTTCTAATGGCACTTATTTGGCTCCCAACACCTTTGAATTCGCCTGAAATAAATTCAGAGAAGGGGATAGCATCATGCTATCCCCTGTTTTTAGCATTACTAGTAATTAACTGATTTTTCTGAATTTCCACTTCAAATATCTCTAAGTGGCACTGATTAGTCCCTTCGAGTAAAAATATGCATGTCAACTTTGTAGGTCTAGATCAAGGCATAAGCAATCTTCATTGTGTCTCCTATATTTTTATCAATTTCTTTTTTTTAATAAAAAATGACCTATTTTGTCAAGAATTTGTCAAAAATGTTATTTTGTCAAAAAATCATCGAACCTTTGTCAAGATACTTCTTTGAGCTCATCTCTTGCAAATCATCAAAGTTTTCATCTATGGGATACTCTAACCCATCTTCTAAGGGGATACTCCAACCTCGCTTTTACAAACGTCATTCAACTTTCTAAAATCACTAAAATTTTCATTTTCAAGGATACCCCAACTCTAGCTTCCAAGTGTCGCAACATGGCCCAGATACAAATCCTAACCAGCCCAACTGAAAATGGTGAGTATACCCCTTGCTC
>JBBYHL010453155.1:0-15801 GCA_038381835.1 Adansonia madagascariensis | reverse complement strand
TGTTAACCTCAACCAATGAGGATTAGCATGGACTTAGCATTTTCCTTAAAGTTAGCAAAATATCTTAGGGAAAATTAGGTTTTCCAGATCTGGAATCTTGGTTAAACAAACTCAAATCTTTTGATTTTGAAACAAAAATGGTCTTACAATTATTCCCTAAATGTTTGTGCCTTTTTTTGAGTCAAAACCTTGATGGTATGATTAACGGGCTATTTCATCATCCCAAACTACTCTGGGGCTGTACAAATGAGTTCATGATGCTCATGCCACTCTTTCCCTTCAGTTATAGATGTTCAAACAAAAATGACTTGAGTTTGGACCTGTAGACATAAAAAAAGAGAGATACCCCCTGCTTTGCTTTGTCCCTTGCTAGCAACACAACTATTGTAAATTGAAAAATTACTTTAAAATCCTAAATGATTTTTCATGAATTTTTTGATATTTTTCTCTCAAAGCATGTCGAATTATCTTTAAAACGATATCTTATGCACCTCTGGATCATTCCGGATGAGAGAGTTATGATTTTTCAAATCTAAACTATCCATATCTCTAGAATCTGAACATGTATTTTGGTTGGGCCATTCAGTCCCACTAAATGATTTTTTTTTCAAATTTTCAAACATTTTTCCTGAAAGATTCATGAAATTCCCTTTCCAAAAAGGTATCATTTGTAATTTTTCAATACCAAATGAGTTTGGAATGATTTTTCAAATTTTGACAAGCATTGATTCTCGTATGCTCTGCCTACAGCAAAATTGATACAAATTTGAAAATTTATTCCCCTAAAAAGTGACTTTTTGGGATATTGGGAATATTTTTAGATTGATCCTCATCGAGTTAGCTTTCTAGAGGTACCTTGTCCACCCTTTGAATCCTTCAAACCGATTTAGAATAAATGCGGGAAACAGGATAGCGTGACGCTGTCCCCTGTTTTTGGCTATGGTCAAAATTGAATTGTTTTTCTGAATTTTGTCTCGAGACATTTGAATGTTTCCGTATCACCCCGCTCAAACTCGAGAACATGCTTTGACCTCTCATAGGCTTGTATTAAGGCACAAACATATTTTAAATCTTTTCCATCCTCATTCACAATAATTTCTTTTGTCAAAAGTTGTCAAAATGCTCACACATTTCCTAAATCACAAAGTTTGTCAACTTATGTTTTCCAACTCAACTTCTCTAAAGAGTGCCAGACGTGTCACTTTTTGGGATATTCTAACCCTGACCTTCCGAGTGGATAGTCCAACCCTACCTTTCAAAATTGTCGAGATTTAAAAATCTTCTTTTGCCAAAAATTATTTACCATCCATGGGGATACTCTAACCCTATCTTTCAACTACAATTAATTTTTTTCTCCTTCTTGGATTTCCATGAATATGTCAAACAAACCTCGTTTAATCAAGAAATCTAAATGCACTTCAAAAATTATCAATTTGGTTATTCCCAAATAATCGATGCCAATTGTGAGATAAATTCCAATAGTCCATTCCTTTTTTTTATCATTGCATTGAATGATCTATGTTATGTTACTTCATTTGTTGCCTTACTAACATGATTTCTTTGTGATGATTATTTGCATTCATGTTTACCCAATCATTTCAAATAAAACTAAGGGTAATATTCCACATAGGTATCTCTCCAGTGCCTAAAGTGGAATATTCCATTTTTCAAAGTAAAATCCAGAGGTTATATTTATCGAAAATCTCTATATTCCCCATCTCTCTAGGGCGTTTACGAGATTAAATCTTTTTCATCAAAACCTAGATTTATATTTCTATAAGATTCATGCACTAAAAAGGGTTGTATCGAAATAATGATGAGTTAAGATCGAAAGAAACAAAATCAAGACAAGACATAGCTAGTAAGGTACCAATTTTGGGCGTCGCGAAGAGGATCGTACCTCATTGCGTGTAACCAACTCCTGAACCCAAATGGTGAATCTTTGCACTATGTAGACCATGGGATCGATGTTTTGAGTTTCGTAACTTAAAACGGAGGTTTCAATAGGCATCCAATCATGCCTAGCCTGAAATGATAGATGGCGACTCCAATCGTTGGTTATTTTATGATGGTTGTCCGAGACCAATAAGATGAGCGATTCATTTTATGGTCCCCTCATTATGTCATAAGTCAAGAATCTATACTTTCTTATTCTCATCACGTCATGAAGGAAAAGTCTCAATCAAGAAGAAATTCCAAGTCAAAAAAATATTTTAAATCGTATGCACCCATAAATCCATGAGGATCCACCTGGGGATACGTTACAACAGCTTGGCGACTCTGCTGGGGAATGTATAGAGAGTTAGGCCAATAACTAGCCATTTCTTGCTAGGTTCCTAGTTTTTTCAATCTCGGTCATTATTTAACTATGACCTTTTTTTTGTTTTGTTAACTAATCATTTGTTTGACATGATTGTCAGGATTGTCTTATTTTGGAATAATCATTAGTTTAATAAAAATGGTAATATGGAAGTAAACAAAAAGGTTGGATCATTTCCCTATCACACACAGCACACGTGCATGTGCATTAGTGTCCCGCCAAGCTCCAAGGCGTGGTTATAACCTAATCATTAGGAGGAAGTGAGCTATCTACCTTCATGAGTAACCCTCCGCATAGGCATGGCAATAACTTTCGAGATGTAAATTTCCTATGTCTCTCGTGAGTAATCCTCCACATTTGTCTAGGGAAATACATCCAATGTATTGAACCTGTTCCACCAAACCCACGATAGGTCTAGGATCGAGGTCCCTCGACTGTCCTTACCGGATGGAGGAGCAATTCAGATACCTATTTAGGCATCAACTTAAAACTTATATAGTGAGCCCTACGAGCTAAACCATGTTAAACCATACCAGAACGCTGCTAGATTACCTAGAGAATAGGGTCACTTAGGGAAACATTCCTAACCTTTACTCTTAATTACCATAATTATGTAGGTGACAATGAGTATACAATTGTCACCCGCATCTGCATTTTTATCATTTATCAAGGCATGCCATCGTGCCACCCAAACGATGGCTAACCTTTATGTAAATAAATGATGGTGAACCAAAAAACCATTATTCACAATGTCTATACTGTAAGCCGTTATGCTGTTCGAGTCACGACTTAATGCGCATCCGCACTATGGTGATAAACGAATATTACTACTGGTCAATTATTTTTCCATTAAAATAAGATATTGCATCACCTCATAAAGGTTAGATTGCATCCTGGCATGTTGATGCACTATCCGTTTCTTGCCTCACCATCTTGGTTGAGACATGCTATGAATATTTTTCTCTGATGTTCTTTAATTCTTTAATTTCTTACATTTGTCTCTTATACATTTCACTAACTCGTTTCCTTTTGTTTGTGTTTTGATGCATCATCTCATCATAATTATCATGACTGTCATCATTTTGGGACAATTGTTCTTATTCAGTGTTTAGCAAGGGACCTTTTTGTTGCTCTATGAAAGATGTTATTGACGAAGCTGTTCTAGGATTCAATTGTCTCCAATGCATATGCATATTTACTTTCACCTTTTTACACTTGCATCAATCATTCATTATCTTAACTTATCATTGCATCATAAACACTCATCAATAAATACATTTTCAAGTAAAAGTCTAATATAATAATTGGGCCATAAAAGTGTAAGGGACTCTGGGGTCAATCAGGAAAACGAAACCTAACATCATGCATCGCTACAACACGTAACACCATAAACAAATCATGGAGAGTGATCACAAAGCTCGTATTGAGCGACTTCAGCTAATGGTTAAGGAATCATAAGACCAGGTGCTCCATCAACAATGCAAAATGCAAACTCAAATCATGAAACTTATGGAAGTAATGATAGCCTACGTGAAAGAAAAAGGGCAAGCCAGCACTACTGAAACAAGGAATAATCCTTCTAATACAGAAAGTCCCCCTGCTAATAATCCAAAACTGGCCCAAGGGAATGCTAGACAAGAACAACAGCCCACTCCTCTACTTGCCGCTCAGGGTCTGCCAGTCATCTACCTAAATCCCATTACGGCAGGTCAATTTATTCCTGATACTCAAGGGGTGAATGTAGGAGTCTCATCGGTAGATCCGATAACCTTTGACCATAAGGAACCAAAGAAAGCAGAAGGTCAAAAGTCTGTCATGACTGCAGAGGAAGTGAACAAATTCTAACTACTAGAAAAAAGCCTCCACGCTATCGAAGGAAATGACAAGTTCGGAGCTCTTGATACATAATTGCTGTCTTTGGTGTCCAACCTTGTTATTCCCCTAAAGTTTAAAGTCCCAAAGTTTGAGAAGTTTAATGGAACCACTGACCCTTCCATCCATGTCTGAATGTACCTATGAAAGATGGTCAGGTACAAAAAAGATGAAAAGCTCCTCATCCATTGCTTCCAGCATAGCCTCACTGGGGCAGCAGCTCAGTGGTATGTCAAGCTAGACAATGTTAAAATCTAATCATAGGCTGACTTGGCTAAGGCCTTTCTAAATCACTACCAGCACATATTGGATTGGGCACCATATCGACTTTCCCTAATGAATTTTGAGAAGAGATCCACTAAAAGTTTTAGACAATATGCCCTTACGAAAAAGAGATGACAATCACTTTCATTCACACTTTATGAGCTCCTTATTATGAGAAGCTCGTAGGGAATGCCACCAAGAAATTCGTAGACTTAGTTCTCTCCTAAGAAATTATTGATGTTGCCATCAAGAGTGGTAGAATGTCTGCTAGGGAAATAGCTGGATCGAGTAAGAAGCCTATTGTCGATAAGAAAAAGGAAGAAGAGGCTAACGCCATAAATTATGCTGGCTCATTTTAGCCAAGACAGCATCAAACACCCTACCCTCGCTACTCAAGAATGTCACGTTCTTACCCCATTGTAATATCCCCACAGCCAATTTACGCCACAACTTATAACCCATCATTTGCACTCTCATCAAACCCACCATAGAGTTACCCTTCACAAGTCCACCAAAATACCAATCGAACAACCAATAATGCACTCGGCAACCGAAGTGCAAATCAACCAAAACAACATTTTGATCCCATCCCTATGACCTATATAGAGCTCTACCAAACCTTACTCCAAAATCATTTAGTGGCCCTAATCTATGTCCTAGAAAAAAAACCACCGTACCCGCTATGGTACAACCCTAACACCCACTGTGAATACCATGCTGAAGTAGTGGGGCATGACATTAAGAGCTGCATGTATTTCAAACGAGATGTGCAAAATCTTATCAACTCAAAAGTTTTACAATTTGAGACGAAGTTGCAAACATCATCAATACCGAACCATAGAATTTGTGTCCTTCCATTAAGACCTAATTTTAATGATGGGGTTATAACAGAAGCCCCTGCACTTTTTCTATCTTTTTCATGTAATGTCAAGAAATGAAAACCTACCTGCCCTCGCCCAAAAATAGGTAGGTGTCTTATGTAAAGGGCATCTTTATCAAATATTATCAATGAAATGACTTTTGCATATATCATTCCATATTTTGTCCCTACATCACTTTTCAATCTCTTTGTCTCAATTACTCTTTTGCCTCCATTCTTATTTGAATCCTTGAGTTACGTGTGTGCCTTTTATAATGCCTATTTCTTTACCCTTTCAAGTGTCCTTATGACAGTGACATGGATGTATCTGATGGGTCTTTGAAAATCATTTTCGAACGATCAATTTGCAGTAGTAAAGTTAATCCTGAAAAAGGTTTCAAAGAAAGCTCTGTACCACCAGACCGCTTACAGTTCAAGATCCAGCATCATAATTCTATCCTTCATCGCCCAAAGATGAATAGGGCAATTGAGGTGGCCAATAAAAACTTCAAAAGAATAGTTGAGAAAATGGTCGAGACTTACAAAGACTGGCATGAGAAACTATCCTTTATACTTCATGCCTATCGAACCTCAGTTCGTACTTCCACGGGTGCTAACCCATTTTCTCCTATTTATGGGATGGAAGCTGTATTGCTTATCGAAGTCAAAATCCCTTCTCTCAGAGTCTTGATAGAGACCAAACTTGAAGAAGCTAAATGGGTCAAGAACAGATACGATTAGCTCAACTTCATCGAGGAAAAATGCATGAAAGCCATTTGCCATGGTCAAATGTATTAAAGATGCATGATCCGAGCCCATGATAAAAAGATGCGCCCACGACAATTTCCCCAGCGAATTGGTATTAAAGAAGATCTTCCCAATTCACAAAGATGCATAGGGCAAGTGGACCCCTAATTGGGAATGACCGTATGTTGAGAAGCAAGCCTTCTTCGAAGGGGCCCTAATCTTGTCAGAAATGGACGGTAATGTCTTGCCCAACCCAGTCAACTTAAATTCCGTCAAGAAATATTACACATAGAGGGTGAAAACCTGAAAAGGCATCCTTTGAAAAAAAGAAAACAAAAAAAAACAAACAACAAAAAAAAGAGCAAAAAAAATAAAAAATAAAAAACAAAAAACCAATAAAAAAAGGAAAACAAAAAGGGGTTCAAATGAAAATCCAAAAAGGCATTTGGGCAGCCAACCCAATTACAGTTGAAAACCTGCTAGGGCAACTTAAGAAGATTAATTTTGATGGGGCATGAATCGAGAACACCCACAGGATAATGCAAAGCAATCTTAGGGATCTTTCGAAGGTCAGCTCATCTAGGCACATTCATTGTTCGAGAAAGATTCTGAAAAGCACCTAAAAAACATCCATGTCATGATTGTCAAAGGCATCTTTCACCCAAAAGATCATATTTCTCGCTACCCTATCAATTGCTTATCAAATAATATATCGAGTTATGTCTTTTTGTTGTCATGAATAAATATTGCCTTGTTTCTTTTGACCCCTATACAATTCACATTGCACTTGTCATTTAACTGATAATGTTTGATAATCAACTGAAATACGCATCAGGACATCTCGATATTACATCGAAAAGAAAAGAAAAGCACAGGGGACTCCGTTCATGCCCTGATTGTTAAGATCATCCACTTTATGCATCCAAACACCGCTTGACATGACCATATACCAAGCTGTTTCTTGCTTTCACAAGCCATATCTCAAGAAAAACCATTTTAAGCTTACAAAAAATTGACCCATGCATTCTATCAGAATCCTATCGAAATGAAAGACATCAACCTAATCAGTCAAATAGTCTTTAAATTGTTGACAATGCCTTCCAATTGTCAGGAACATGATTGAGCCTCTCGAATTGGAAAACACAACAATCCAAATTCTTGAAAGTAAATTTTTAGTCATATCCCCGGTGGAGTCGAAACAACCTACAATCCCCAGCAAGATTAGGAAAATTTTTGTCTATAGCTCATCAAAGACAAATCGTCATCCCTGTGAGAGTCTGAATGATGTACAAAGAGAACTACAGGTATTTCCCATATTAGACTTCACATCATGCAATCATGATAGCGTTCCACATCATGCATTCATATTACCATCATACATCATCATTTTTACAATATCATTTCAAGCCAGGTTTACTGAACCTCCAAGGAATTCCTAGTAAGAACTCTAATCTTCGTAAACCAAGTGTCATTCAGGTAAGGTCCTTTTTTTCTTATCACCTAATGTCAAAATCTTTTTTATTAAGCAACTACTGTCAAAGTGCCAGTGCTAAGAAATTATTGTCCAAAAGTTATCGTCAAAAACTTTTGTCAAGAACATTTGTCAGAAGCTTTATCAAGCATTTTGTCAATAACTAGTGTCAAAGTCTTTTCATCAGGAAATTTTGCCATGAACTTCTATTAAGAAAAACTTGTATTAGAAGTTTTATCGAAAACTTTGTCAGCACCCTTTTAAAAGCCCACAAGTCAGTGGCACCCCTTCAAAGCCCATAAGTTAGTGGCACCCATTTAAAGCCCACAAGTCAGTGGCACATTTCAAAGCCCACAAGTCAATGGCATATTTCAAAGGCCACAAGTTAGTGGCAGTTTTTCAAAGCCCACAAGTTAGTGTCACCTTTTTCAAACCCCATAAGTCAGTGACACCCCTTCAAAGCCCACAAGTCAGTAGCACCCCTTCAAAGCTCATAAGTTAGTGGCACCCTTTTCAAAACCCACAAGTCAGTGGCACCCTTTTCAAAGCCCATAACTTAGTGGCACTCCTTCAAAGCCCATAAGTCAGTGGCATTTTTCCAAAACCCCATAAGTTCGTGGCACTCTTTTCAAAGCCCACAAGTCAATGGCACCCCTTTCAAAGCCCATAAGTTAGTGGCACCCCTTCAGAGCCATGATTTAGTGGCACCTTTCCAAAAGCCCACAAGTCAGTAGCACCCTTTTCCAAGCCCACAAGTCAGTGGCAACCTTTCCAAAAGCCCACAAGTCAGTGGCACCCCTTCAAAGCTCACAAGTTAGTGGCACTTCTTTAAAGCCCATAAGTCAGTGGCACCTTTCCAAAACGTAAAGCCCGCACAAGCTGACGGTACCTAATTTAAAGCCCGCATGGTGGCACCCAAGTCTAAGTCAAAGCCCACACGAGCTGGTGGCATCCAAATCTGAGTCAAAGCCCACACAAGTTAGTGGCACTCGAATCAAAGCCCACACAAGCTGGTGGCACCAAGTTTAATTCAAAGCCTGTATAAGCTGGCGACACCTGAGTCAAAGCCTATACAAGCTAGTGGCACGAAGTTTAAGTCAAAGCCTGCATAAGCTGGCGGCACCCAAGTCGAAGTTCGTATAAGTTGACGACACCCACATAAAAAAATTCACGTTACTCTGTACCTGCTAAGGGTGTCAAACCATAGAAAACCTAGCACCCTAATGTTCTGGGAAGCATCATTCCACCCCAGACAAAATAGTGTTTATTCATCTTTGCCCTGTTCTTGATTTTTAGCAACGATCAAAGAGGGGCAGCTATAGACACATTATTTTGTTCGGGCTAATTTTCAGCAATCTGAGGCATAGACATGAGAGGGGGCAATGTATTGGTACATGAACTTTTGTATCAATACAAGAGTTCATGTATCAATACTAGGCCATGCCAAGATCGAAACATGCATTTTCTAAAGAAATGTATCGATACATACCATCATGTATCGATACAATGGTTTATAGTATCGATACAATGATCATTGTATCGGTGCAATGTTCATTTTATCGATACACTCAAGGTTTTTGGACCAAATATATCGATACATTTTGTAATGTATCGATACACACTGGCTATTTTTCACGGTCTAAGCATTTTTGACTTGTCCACCATTGATCCAAAACTTAATTTTAACTCGTTTCTTTGCATCCAAAAAGATCAAAACCCATATCAGATTATGAATTTGGACTTTTGATCTAATCAAAACATTTTTAAGTCTAAATTAGTCAATGTCACATGATCACCCTACTCCTCCCTAGCTTATTGACCATGATGACCATCAGCCACCCTATTTGTTGGAAATCATTTCAGCATTTAAACCAGCCACCCTAGGTCCATCACATTGGCAGCAAGTTGCTCCTTACAGCCACTTTATAGCCACCATGCTGACATCACTTTGTCCCCTTTGAGAAGTGACCAAAAACACCTCCAATTTGGCTCCAAGATACTGGTATAAATAGACCACTTCTATCTCAGCTAGAAAAGGTTAGATTCTAGCTCATTTTCAGCTTCAAAAATATATTCCCACTTCAAGAAAACAAAATCTTGTAGCTCTTGACTAATCACCCAAAAATAGCCCTAAAACACTCATTCCTAACCATTACACATTCTAAAAATCACCTTCATCCATACCAAAACCAAAACCTCATTATTTTTCTCTTTTTCTTGCTTATTAACAACAAGGAAAATAGAGAAATTCAAGCTATCTCTACTGTTCCAATTATTGGCTAAAAAGTGAAGTTTTGATGGTGTAACTTCTCACTTTATCACTTTCATTTTCTATTTTTTAGCACCTTCATCATTTTAGTGAGCTCTCCATGTTTCCATCACCCTCTTAGGATTATCATGCATTATTATGGCTTTTGGTTGTGGTAGTTTAAGATTTGGATGACTTAATGCCCCTTTGATGTGCAAAATGCCTCATTTCATCCTTATTAGTTTGATATCTCTTGCTCATGCATTTTTTGCCATATCCATGCATCTTGTTATCCTTAATCCATGTATGAATCATTAGCCTAACACATTTCAAGCACATTTACATGTTAACTTGCATGAATCATTGCTATTTTTAGCATCTATAACATTTTCTTGTCACCATGCATAACACTTTCTTTGTCTAAACCATTAGTAAAGTTAGCATCCCCATTCATGTTATGTGCCATCCCCTTGTATGTTTGTTGTCTTCTCTTTGTCAAAATGCATGTTTGATGGCTATCAAAATTGATTTTCAAAACCCCCCAAGCCAAGCATGTTAACCTCAACCAATGAGGATTAGCACCGACTTAGCATTTTCCTTAAAGTTAGAAATTATCTTAGGGAAAATTAAGTTTTTCAGATCTAGAATCTTGGTTAAACAAACTCAAGTCTTCTAATTTTGAAATAAAAATGGTCTTACAATTATTTCCTAAATGTTTATGCCTTTTTTTGAGTCAGAACCTTAAATGGTATGATCAACGGGCTGTTTCATCATCCCAAACTACTTTGGGGCTGTGCAAATGAGTTCATGACACTCATGCTACTCATTCCCTTCAGTCATAGATGTTTGAACATTAATGACTTGAGTTTGGACCCGTACACATAAAAAAAATAAGAGATATCCCTTGCTTTGCTTTGTCCCTTGCTGGCAACACAATTATTGCAAATTGAAAAATTACTTTAAAATCCTAAAATTTTTCTCTCAAAGCATGTTGAATTATCTTTAAAGTGATGTCTTATTCACCCCCGAATCATTTCGGATGAGAGAGTTATAATTTTTCAAATCTAAACTGTCTAGAACCTCTAAAATCTAAACATGTATTCTGGTTGGGCCATTTAGGCCCACTAAATGATTTTTCCAAAATTTTCAAACATTTTTCCTAAAAGATTCATGAAATTCCCTTTTCAAAAAGGTATCATTTGTAATTTTTTAATACTAAATCTGTCCAAAATGTTTTTTCAAATTTTGATAGGTCTTGATTCTTATATGCTCTGCTAGCAGTGAAATTGATCCAAATTTGAAAATTTATTCCTTAGGAAAGTGACTTTTTGGGATATTGGGAATGTTTTTAGATTGACCCTCATCGAGTTAGCTTTCTAGCGATATCTTGTCCACCCTCTAAATCCTTCAAACTGATTTAGAATAAATTCGAGAAGCAGGATAGCGCGATGCTATCCTCTATTTTTGGTTACAGACAAAATTGAGTTGTTTTCCCAAATTTTATCTCGAGACATTTGAATGTTTCTGTATCACCCTGATCAAACTCGAGAACATGCTTTTACCTTTCATAGGCTTGTATCAAGACACAAACATATTTTACATCTTCACCATCCTCATTCACAATAATTTCTTTTCCCAAAAGTTGTCAAAATGCTCACACATTTCCTAAATCACAAAGTTTTGTCAACTTATGTTTTCCAACTCGACTTCTCTAAAGACTGTCAGACGTGTCATTTTTAGGGATACTCCAACCCTGACCTTTCAAGGAGATACTCCAACCCTGTTTTTTAAAATTATCAAGATTTAAAAATCTTTTTTTGTTAAAAATTATTTGCCATCCATGGGGATACTCTAACCCTATCTTTCTGAGGGGATACTCGAACCTTATCTTTCAACTACAATTAATCTTTTTTTTCTCCTTCTTGGATTTCCATGAATACGTCAAACAAACCTCATTTAATCAAGAAACCCAGATGCACCTAAAAAATTATCGATTTGGTTATTCCTAAATAATCGATGCCAATTGCGAGTAAATTCCAATAGTCCATTCCTTTTCTTTATCATTGCATTGAATGATCTATGTTATGTTACTTCATTTGTTTGCTTACTAACATGATTTCTTTATGATGATTATTTGTATTCATGTTTTCCCAATCATTTAAAATAAAACTAAGGGTAATATTCCATATGGGTATCTCTCTTGTGCCTAAAGTGGAATATTCTATTTTTCAAAGTAAAATCCAAAGGTCATATTTATCGAAAATCTCTATATTCCCTATCTCTCTAGGGTGTATATAAGATTAAATCTTTTTCCATCAAAACCTGAATTTATATTTCTATAAGATTCTTGCATTAAAAAGGGTTATATTAAAATAATGATGAGTTAAGATCGAAAGAATCGAAACTGAGATAAGACATAGCTAGTATGGTACCGATTTTGGGCGTCGTGAAGAGGTTCATACCTTATTGCGCAACCAACTCCAGAACCCAAATGGTGAGTCTTTGCACTATGTAGCCACGGGATCGATGTTTTGAGTTTCGTAACTCAAAACATAGGTTTCAATAGGCATCCAGTCATGCCTAGCCCAAAATGATCAGTGGCGACTCTAATCGTTAGCCATTTTGTGATGGTTATCTGAGACCAATAAGATGAGCAATTCATCTTATGGTTCCCCTCACTGTATTGTAAGTCGAGAATCTATACTTTCTCATTCTCATCAAGTCACAAAGGAAAAGTCTTGAGGATCCACCCTAGGGTACGTTGCACAAGTGTCAATAGTACTACCTTCTGGCTTTTGGTGAATTAGTTCTCTTACCTCGAGTGTTTTCATCAAACTAGCAGCTTTTGCTTGCATTTTTTTTCTTATTGTGTGGTTGCATGGTATCTTCTATTCAGCGATTGATGTTACATCACCTTATATGGAAAAAAACATGAATATGTATATGCCTTGTTAACATAAATTTTTATTATCATCTAAGTATGTATGTCACTGAATGGAAAAATAAATGTATGAATTAATGAACATGTAAATGAATGAATGAATGAATGAGTGAGTCAGTGAATGAATAAATAATGCAGCATGTAATGAGATAAATTAGATGTCAAGCAGTAAGCTAAGTATTAAAATGGAGATTATTAGAGAGGTCAGAATCGAGAACTTTGAATCATGATTTTGCACTATTGTTTCATCAACCTGAACCTTCTAATTTATTAATTCATTATTGGTGTACATTTATAGGATTTAAAAGGGAAAGCAACAAAAGGACCACACTTGTAAAACATTTCATTTTTTTTGGTTGTCTTAATGCTTATAAGGAATTCTTGCAAGCCTTAAGCATTCTTATTAAACCAAGTAATCAAATATTCTCTTCATGATCACTTTAATTCCCCTTAACACTTTATTGCCTTTAACCAAAAGTTTTAATCATTGAATTTGCAAAGGAACTTGGTCTTTTTCCCTTTAAACTTAACATTCCCAATAGGATGAATTCCTTAACTCTGTATTTCAACTGAAGGCAGTCTTCTGTTAAGTGACCTTGATTACCATAGTGATAGTCGCACTATTTATTAGCATTGTAATCGCTTAGGTATAGAGGTTTTAGTGGTCAATTTGTAAGGGCACTAGAAAATGATTCCATATAAGTTGAGGTCACAACTCAATAGAGTATATAGGTATTGGATCAAATTGATTCTAGTCATGATTGTTGCCCACCCTTTTAAGATAAATGGTTTGCAAATAATTTGACAGTAAGGTCCTTCCAATCTGATTCCTATTTCAAACCTTAATGTTCCTGTTTCCATAAGGCTTTCCACCTTGTTTTTAAAATGAGTACAGTTTTCAATAGAGTGCCCTCAGACTCTAGCATGGTACTCACAGTAGGCCTGAGGATTATACCCCTTTTTTATATAAGATTTCATGGGATTTAACATGAACAAGTATGGCCAGACAATTTTGAAGCAAATGATGGTATACATCCTTATAAGTTATGGGATTGACTCAAATCAAAATCTTTTCTAATTTCCCTATGTTTTTTGCTCCTATTAGAACCTGTGGATAATCAGGGATTGTTAAAACATTGCTAAAGGCTTAGTTTGATCTATAGTGATAAAAGATTACACATATTCTTTCTAGTTATCTGACTAGGCCATGGATCAAAATTTTCCCTAGCGGTATGCTTGATTTAGCCTTTGAATTGTCAAGTGCATAGGGTTAGATTAAGAGTAACCGTGACATTGACTCCTAATAGTAGTCTATTTTGCTTTGATTCTAGTGTTCCATCCTTTCTATCAACTTTGAAAACTATTCCTTTATTTCTTGTGCATCTTGTCTGACTTACCTGATAGTTCTTTCCAAAGTGCTAACCCATGTTTCCAAATAAGTTGTCAAGCTCATGGCCACTTGATCTAACATGGAAGATGATGCATCTTTCGCATACTCCCATTCTAGAATGTCAGTAGTTATTTCAAATAGTTTTGCAAGCAGACTTTTCATTCCTTGAATCTTGTGTCCAAATTCTTCTTAGATAACTCTAATGTGATGATTCTTGCCTCTAAATTATCACCGTGTCTTGGTCTTTAAAATGCAATAAATAAATGAATTTAGCACATCATTGAAATTATGAATGCATGAGTATATAAACAAATGAATATGTGAAAAAATGCTTGAATAAGTTTGCGATTTTCATGAAATATAGATGTGATGCAAAAATTGAAAAGGAAAAATCCTAAAACTATCTTTCTTCTTTCACTTCTTTTTTTCTTCTTCTTTTTCTTTTTTTTTTAAACTCAAGAAAAAAATCCATGAAATTCATTTTTCTAGTCATAGAAATTTTCATTAAAAATGAAATAGCAACTACCAAAAATTGCTATAAGAAAATTCATCTCAATATAGCAAATCAAGGCAAAAATAATAAAAATAAAATTTATAATAGCAACACAATGTATACTTAGTGATATCAGGAAAATCAAATTATAAGAGTAAAAGGTTAGAAGCATTCCTCCATGTGTACCTATTTTGGTAACTTCTAGAACCTGGTATGGCTCTAACTAGGTAAGGCCCTTACAATTCATTACATGAAATCTGAGTTAGAAACCTAAATAGATTCTCGATTTCCTCGAGCCTAGAAAAGACTAATGAGATATCCTAATCCTTACCCTTGTGGGTTTATGTCGCAAAAGGGTTTAATTTGAGTGGGATTATCTTCAATGGCTGTAATAAGGCTAAAACCTTAAGTAGGTGTAGGAATTTACACTTGGTAGGCTTTTCACTAGCCCTGATAGAGGCTAACACCTCAGAAGACAAAGCTACTTCACCCTCCCTCAAAATCAAAAGTATAAATTTTGTTTTGAAAAATATAAAAAGACTATATAAATCAAAAGTATAATAAAAATTTTGTTTTGAAAAATACCGAGAATTATAGTTTAATATCAATTGAAACTGAATCAATCAAAATTTTGTTAACATGTGATTAATTTTAGGCCTGACTTTCTAACTAGTCCTTAGTGGAGTCACCAATTTGTTGCAACATGGCCTGGATATGAATCCTAACCAGTCAGAGTTAAAATGCCCTCATTCCTATATTTATTGATATATCGCTATAGACACCTTATTTTGTCTAGGCTAATTTTTAGCAATTTGGAGCATGGACGTAAGAGGGGGCGATGATCGCCGGGTGATATTTTGAGGATGTCAAGAAGGCCTAAGGATCATATCAAAGGTAAATGCGAAGATGTGGCATCAAATGATGTAGTCCAAGGTATCCGGGGACAAAAGATACGAGAAAATTCATAATTTTCCTTGAATGTATTGATACATGGTTATCGCCGAGCGATATTTTGAGGATGTCAAGAAGGCCTAGGGATCATATCAAAGGTAAATGCGAAGATGTGGCATCAAATGATGTAGTCTAAGGTATCCGGGGACAAAAGATATGAGAAAATTAATAATTCTACTTGCATGTATCGATACATGGTTCTCATGTATCGATACAATGCTCCAACACACCAAAAATTTGAAATA